>PVIJ01002587.1:0-73117 GCA_004024925.1 Scalopus aquaticus | reverse complement strand
GGTGGGCTGCCCAAGGGAAATACAAAATGTAAAAGACATAAATAACAATAAAAAAATAATAATAAATAAATCTTAAAAAAAAAAACCTGAGAACACAGAAAGTAAAAGGAGGGATAAAGATAATCCATGCATACAGAAAATCAGAAGAAAGCCAATGTAGCTCAATAATATAAAGCAGACTTTTAAACAAAATTTTAAAACATCAGAGATACAAGAGGAACATTATAAAAATGCTATGGGTTCAATTTATCAAGAATACGTAAAAATCCTAAATTTCAATGTACTTTATGATATACCTTTCAAAATGCCTGAATCAAAAATTTACAGTACTTAAAAAGAGAAACAGATAAATCCATTAACTATAGTGGGAGATTTTTAACACACCTTTCTCAGTAACAGAAAGGACAAAAAAAAGAAGAAAATTCAGTGAGGAGACAGAACTGGACAATATCAAGCTTATCTGGTAAGATTTTATAGAATACCGGGCCTCCCTGATGGTGCAGCAGTTGAGTGCTGCGCTGCGGAGCTGTTGGCAGCGCGCTGCGCGAGTTCGACACCCAGCCTGGGAGAATCCCACATGGTGCGGCAGACCTCCCCTGCCTTGCCCGCTGCTCCCCACAGCAGTTTATTTCTGATCTGCCTGTTCTGCTCCCCACTCTGCCTCTGGCGAACCCTCTCGCCGCCCCATGCCTCTGGCCTGTACCCCAACTTGTATGTATAAATAAATAAATCTTTTTAAAAAAATTGTATAGAACACTAATACAACAAATGTGCAATGCATATATTCTTTTCCAGGGTATATTAATCAAAACAGTTCAGATGCTAGACAATAAAGCCAAGTCAAGATGAATCGCTTTCAAAATTTTCAAGTTGCCTAGTCTCTGACAAAAGAAATGATAAATCAGTAACTATACCATAATTTGTATAATGTACCTAGGGCAATGCTGTAAAAATTTTAAATGCATGCCTAAATAAAATAAACCTTTATATAGACCTTTATAAGAACTGAAGTCAATTATTTTAATGTGGTAAAACCTCTCTGTTAAGGGCTAAAAAGTAAAAATTTTAGTCCTCAAAATCCGTACAGTTTCTGTTTTGGCTATTCAACTCTGCCATTAGAGCCTAAAAGAAATCACACAAAATAAACAAATAAGCATAGCTATGTTCCAATAAATGGACACTGAAATTTGAATTTATGTAATTTTCACATGACAAAATATTAGTCTTCCTTTGTTTATCCCAACCATATAAAATACAAAAATCATTCTTAATTAAACAAAAAGCAAGCAGAAAGAAGCAAGTAAAGATGAAGGGGGCAGAAGAGGCAAATCAATGAAACAAACAAAAGAGAAAGTGAACGTGTGATTTGAAACACCAACAACAAAAAAAGCTCCATAGTTTCCCTGATGAAGTCTATGAAATATGAAAAAATACCAAACTTGGACAAATTCAGAAAACAGAGACAAATGAAACACTGAACAACTTGTTTTATGAGAAAAGCAGCAACGACTACGGCAAAATTAAAAATGATATTATTATGACAAATAGTATTTATCCCAGTATGAAAGGCTAAACTACAGCATTTTCAATCCCTGCCCCAGCCTCAGCCCCCAATCAATCACTGTTAACTACCAAATTAACAAGACAAAAGGAGAAAAACATGGTATCTCAAAGGATGCAGGAAAGTCATTTGATAACATTTAACACTATTTCTTAAAATCTCACAGAAAAGTAGGGCTAGAGGGCAACTTTTTTCAATGTGATAAAGGGCATTACAAAAAAACCTACAACCAATAATCATAATATACAGAGAGCTGATAAAATTTTCTCTAAGATCAGGAGACATGAATGACAACTCTCAAAATTCAGTTTCAACATAATACTGCCAAGAAATAAGAGCAATAAGGCAAGAAAGAACACGTATTTAGTTTGGAAAAGAAGAAGTAAAAAAAAAAAAAAAACTTTGTTCACAGACAACGTTAAGTGTATAATATAAAAAACCTGAAGCAATTACAAATTTATAACTGAATTCAACAAGGTCATCAGCTGCAAGATCAATACATGAGAATCAATTTTATCTCTATATATTATCAAAATTTGGAGTCTTACTCTACCAGATTCCCAGATTGATTTTATCTACTGTCTTCATCAAACACTATGGTTACTGGCAAAGGAATAAATAAGTGGAGTGAAACGTAGCCCAAAAATATATCACCCATAAATACAGTCGCTGATTTTCCAAGACACCCGTGCATTTTAACTGGGAAAGTAAAGTTTTTTTCCAATAAATGATGCTAAAGTACCTGGATATCTGCAGAAAAATATAAGCCTTGGTGTAAACCCTCCTCTCATGCTATCCAAAAACCAAGCCAAAGGGGGCTCCCTGATGGTGCAGGGGTTAAAGTCTCAGCGCTATCAAGCTATCACCAGCCACTGCAGCATGAGTTCCATCCCCAGCCAGGGAGCTAACCCACATGGCACAGCAGACCTCTCCTGTCTCGCCCGCCACTCCCCTCAGCAGTGTATTTTAATAGATCTGCCTGTTCTGCTCCCCACTCTGTCTCTGGTGAATCCTCTCACCACCCCACACATCTGGCCTACACCCCATTGTATGCATGAGCAAGTAAATTAAAAAAAAAGACACTAAGCCAAGATGGGCTACAGAAATATGAAAGGTTAAACAACTCCCCCCTTTCAAATATTTCATTTAACTGGTGAAAAATACATTTTTTTTTCTTTTTAAAAGTCTTATTATATAAGTTATATAACTTTAAATCCACCCATTTTATGTGACCACTCAGTGATTTTTAAAAAATCAGTTTTTCAATCATCACCACAAACTAGTTTTCCTTAACTGTTTTTACAGATTAAGCAAAACAAGCCTTATGTTCCCTTCCCACAGTAGCTCAGTTTTTAATGTATATTCGTACTTAATACCATTCTGTGTCAAGTAATTTAGATTCTTACTAATGATAGGTTTTTCATTCTCTTCACATTTCAAGACTTGCTTGCAAAATACAGGGAAAAACTATCTTTTCATTTAGCCATATGACCTGAGTTTTGTTTGTAGCAGCTGAGAACTTCATGAAGCTAGATTTTGCTTACTACTGTAAAAGAACTGCTTTCACATCTTCCTGAGGAATTAAACTTGCTAAGCTAGAAACATTCTCAGAAAGGGTCTCTTCTCATCTTTCATTATAAACTGTACATATAATATGCATGAAATGTTGTCTTCATATGAAAGGATCCTGCAAACAATTCCAACTTTCATTCTTCTAGGACATCCCTATCCAAATAAATTAGGTCAAAGATTATTTGGATAAGAATAAGGGCAAAACCAGAGATTTGTACACAATCAACTTGAAAAGAATTACTTTTTACTGGCAGTTGTAACAAATAACCTTATTATTAAAATGTAACAATACCAGCCACTCTGAAAATATATTTTAAAAAATTTAAGTGCTATGGATGAAAGCGAGCAGTCAACACTTACTGAATGTCTACAATGTTCCAGACACATTTTGTTGGGCACAAGGGTCACCAAAATAAAGAAGAGCCCCACAGTCAATGAATTTAGAGAATTGCAGAGACAGACAAGTAGACATTTGGTTTAATAACACACACACACAACTACTAAAGGTGCATGTTAGAAGAATCCATAACATAATGCACTCCATGAAATTACTGCTATTAAATTATAAAGAAGGGAATTATAAAAAAAGGGAATGTAGAAAGCAAAAGGAAAAAAAGTTTTTAGAATTGAAACTGAAATCAGTAAATAGTTTCAGTAAGAATTCAGTAAGGGGCCTCCCTGATAGTGCAGTTGTTAAAAATCTCAGCCCTATCAAGCTATCGCCAGACATGTGTTCAATCCCCCCCGCCAGGGAGCTAACCCACATGGCACAGCAGACCTCTCTTGTCTTGCCCACTGCTCCCCTCAGTGTATCTGCCTGTTCTGTTCCCCACTCTGTCTCTGGTGAATCCTCTCACACACCACCGCCCCACCTCTGGCCTACTCCCCAGTTCTTGCATGCATAAATAAAATAAATCTTTGAAAAAAAGAGTATTGGCAACAAATAAAAGAACTGGAGTAAAAAAAAGAACTGGTGGGGGGAGCAGAACTAAGGTAAAGGTTTTTTTGTGTTCACATCTTTTAAATTAAAAAAAAAAAAAAAAAAAAACAGGGGCCTCCCTGGTGGCGCAGTGGTTAAGCGCTGGGCTGTGGAGCTGTCGGCAGCAGCGATGCAAGTTCGACGCCCGGCCGGGAGAATCCCACATGGTGCGGCAGACCTCTCCTGCCTTGCCCGCTGCTCCCCTCAGCAGTGTACTTCTGATCTGCCTGTTCTGCTCCCTACACTGTCTCTGGTGAAGCCTCTCGCCACCCCACGCCTCCGGCCTGTATCCCAGCTTGTATGTATAGATAAATCTTAAAAAAAAAAAATATTTAAAAAAAAATAAATAAATAAAAAAACCCAGGGGCCTCCCTGGTGGCGCAGCGTTTGAGTGCTGCACTGTGGAGCTGTTGGCAGTGCGCTGTGGAGCTGTCGGTAGCACGCCGCCATGCGAGTTCGACGCCCAGCCAGGGAGAATCCCACATGGTGGGGCTGACCTCTCCTGCCTCACCCGCTGCTCCCCTCAGCAGTGTACTTCTGATCTGCCTGCCTGTTCTTCTCCCCACTCTGTCTCTGGTGAACCCTCTTGCCACCCCACGCCTCTGGCCTGTACCTGGGCTTGTATGTATAAATAAATAAATCTTAAAAAAAAAAAAAAAAAAAAACCAGGGCCTCCCCGGTGGCGCAGCGGTTGAGCGCTGCTCTGTGGAGCTGTCGGCAGCGGCGAAGGCGACGAGAGTTCGACGCCCGGCCGGGGAGGGTCCCACATGGTGCGGCGGACCTCTCCTGCCTCGCCCGCTGCTCCCCTCAGCAGTGTATTTCTGATCTGCCTGTTCTGCTCCCCGCTCTGTCTCCGGTGAACCCTCTCGCCGCCCTACGCCTCTGGCCTGTACCCCAGCTTGTATGTATGAATAAAAAATAAATCTTTAAAAAAAAACAAACAAAAAAAAAAAAACCAGCAGAGACTAGAAAGAAACTGAAGATCCTGGAAAAAGCATAATGGAAAGCACCATCCCTCACCTGAAGTCTGATTTCCAAAGAGTAAATTGCTTTCCCCTCTAAAACTACACCACAGATGAAAAAGCTGAAGGATCTATGAATGTTTAGGTTGGAATTTTTATCTAGAATGTAAAATCCACTAGGCAGGAATTTGAGTTGTTTCCCAGAAAAGTACCTGGAACTAAAAGGTGTTAAACATATTTGGTTAATGACTATAAAGAAAAACAGAATTGTTAAAGATATATAATCAATTTTTTCCCAAGTGTTTGAAAAGTCACGTAAGAGTAGGTAGTCAGGACTAATTCTGCCCTCTATAATAACTTAAAAATGGTGGAAGCAAACACAAAAAGAGGGAGGGCAAAGAAACAAATTTCAACCTATAGGATATAAGCAGTCATCCAATAATGTAATTAGTTGATTCTAAAGATCAGTGAGACCAGAATAGCTAAAACAAAAAAGAACCACATGACAACAAACACACAGAAGTAATAAGAGCTCCCATACTTCATTGGTGGAAGCATAAACTGGTACATTCGTTTTGAAAGACTCTGACAGCACATGGTCAAGACCCCACATCAGACCTGATGGAGAGAAGGCATATGTGCGACTGGCTCCTGACTACGATACTTTGGATACTGCCAACAAAACTGGGATCATCTAAACTGAGTCCAGCTGGCTAATTCTAAATATAATTTTTTTCAGCATTAAAAAAACAAACTCTGGCAGTACCTACTAAAATTAAACATACACCAACAACCCTTCAACCCAGCAATTCTACTTCCACATACATAACAAAGAATTAGTATACTTGACCACCAAGTACAAGAATATTTATAACAGCTTTATCACTAATCGTCAAAAATTAGAAACAATCCAATGTCCATCGAAAGGAAAATGACAGCAGATTCACAGAGGGAGGCAGAAGTAATACAAAGGTTTCCTATAGTAATACAATAGCTAACACAAAAGTTTTCTCTAAGGTGAAAATAATTTAATTGGAATTGGCAATACCAATCAACATTAAAGGTAGAATTCTAGGAGCTAGGCTGGTCTAGCAATCTGGAGCTAAGAAATCGGTCAAATTATAGTAGAGATATTATTTGCATTCAAAATAATAAATATTAATGGGAACACAGGTCAAAGTCATGAATAAGACTATAAAAACAATCCTGGGAAATACTATCACTTAATTATTGGCTGACTATATTAAGAGGGGCCAATGAACATGACTGAAAAAAATAAGGAAAAATCACAGGTTACAGAGTCATGTGGATGTTATGTACAATCAAGAAAGAAAAAATAGGTCCAACTCTACCTTGTCCACAAGAACCCATTTTAAATATAAAGAATAAAGATTAAAAGTAAATGGTAAGGAAAAATATATACCATGCAAACACTAACCAAAAGAAAGCAGGAGTATATTAATTTCAGAGAGAATCAACTTCCATGTAAGGAAAGTTATCAGAAAAAAGGGGCATTACATAATGATAAGGTGTCAACTCTCCAAAAGAAAACAATCCTTAACATATATGTACCCAATAACAATGTCAAATACATGAGGCAAACACTGCAAGGAGAAATAGATCATAGACTACTACAGTTATACACTTAAACACTTTGATCAGAAATGGACAAATCCATCAAGCAGAAAGGAGAACACAGAGGAATTCAACAATCCCATCAACAGAATATAATTATCTTCTAATTATAATGTTAAACCACTTCAACCAACAACAAAGGCAATGTCAAGAGAATGAGAAGGCAAGGCACAAACTGGGAGAAAATATCTGCAAAGAAACATCCGATTATTATCTAAAATATACAAAGAACTCTTGATTAAAACTTATTAAAAAAAATTTTTGATTTAAGAAATCGACCAGATATTAACAGACACCTCATCAAAGAAGATAAGTAGGTGGCAAATAAGCATATGGACGACACTCCACATCATACATCATCAGGGAAATGCCAACTCAAATGAGATACCACAACACACCTATAAGAATGGCCAAAATCCAGAAAACTGACAACACCAAACGCAATTGAGTATGTGGAGCAATAGAAACACTCATTCATGGTTCCTGGAAATGCAAAATGATACAACCACTTTGGAAGACATTTTGACAGTTTCTTCCAAATCTAAAAACATTTTCTTATCATACAATCCAGCAATCATGCTCCTTGGTATCTACCCCAGTGAAATGAAAATTTATGGCCACACAAAAACCTGGATATTAATAGCAGCTTTAATCATAACTGCCAAAACTTGGAAGCAATCAAGATGTTCTTCACAAGGTAAATGAATAAACTGGTAAATCCAAATATTGCATTATTCGTTACTAAAAAGAAATAAGCTACCAAGTCATGAAAAGACATGAAGCAAGCTTAAATGCACTCTAAGTGAAAGAAGTCAAAATGAAATATTAAAATGCTACATAGTATTTGAATCCAACTACATGACTCTGAACAGGTAAAGTCATGGAGTGATAAAATGATCACTGGTTGCCAGAAGCTGGGAGGAGGGGAGGATTAACAGGGGAAGCACAGAAGATTTTCAGGGTGATGAAGACACCCTGTGTGATATTAGTTGATACATGTCATTATAGATTTGTCCAAACCCATAGACTGTACAACCAACAGTGAACCCTAATGTAATCTGTGGACTTTGGGTTATTATGAAGTGTCAATGTAGATTCATCAATTTTAACACATGCAGTGGGAATGGGGAAAGGGATATTGGCAATGGGGGAAGTTATACATGCATGGCAGTAGAGTATATGAGAAATATTCAATTTTGCTGTGAATCTGAAACTGCTCTAAAAATATTAAGTCTCTCATAATAAAGTTCAAATTAAAAAGACAACAATGTATCTGGCTATTTTAACATGTAATAGTCTCAGCTTGCTTTCAGTCAGACAGTTTATGAATACACTACCCACAGAACAGTAAATTCTTAAATGTCAGATATAAGTAAGTGTTCTTCGAATCCCTTCTGTGTCTCATTTGGATAAGTTGTTGTAGTCATAATTTGGGGGTCATTTCTTTTCCCTCCCCAACTAATCAAGAGTTATCCATACATGTTATCAAGAAACGGTGCATAAATTAACAAAATTCTAAATTTGAAAGAATGAAAAATTCCCATTCTTATACTCTGCCTACAATTCCGGTGTGGATCCAGAACCCAAGTGACATTCATTACAGAAAAGTGAATTTTCATTTCACAAAATGTAAACACAGTTGTGGTACATTTTACAGTGGTTTAAAAGTGAGCAGTTCATACAACCAATACGCTAAACCCAAAACCTCCCTTTTATCTCTAAGAATGGAAAAACTGTTACCTACCTTTCAGAAACCTCTTGTTTCAACTGAGGAACCTCAAGTGCTGAATCAATATCCATGAAACCAAGAAAGTCTCCTTTTATATTAAGGGATGGCTTCTCCAAACCTTTGCCTGCTGTTTCATGACACTTCAACAAAGAATCGGCATCACTTAGCTGCATCTCTGACCCCTCACCCTCTGTAACACGGACACGGTGACCAGGAGAACTGGGAACACTATTCCCCTCTTGGTCAGAGCTATTCTTTTGCTTTCCATCTCTCTGGGGTTTACTATTCAGTCCATCATCCCGGAAGCCTTTGGCAAATGGATTATAATCTATTTTCAACTGGGTAATCTGAATGTTCTGATAAGCTGTTACTGCAAAGAACTCAGTCTGTGGGAAGGTAAAAGTGTGGACACCAGGACCATTTAACTGTATCACTTCAGTAGCCTTTTCTGCAGGCACCAAATGAAGCCTGGGTAGGTAGCGATGCATAGAATGCAAGATGATATGTCCTTCTTGGTCCAGTGTATTGTTGGTAAGTTTGAGTTTATAGAAAGATACTGGTTGATGCATCCAATAATGGCCTGTAGAAGGAGATTCTGGATGAATAAAAACCCTCCCCAAAACATGGGGCTCAGCCTTTCCACTGGGTTCCCACCAACGACCATTCCACTTATAACGATGATTATCCACAGGAGATATATCCATGACAAGGATATACTTCATATTTGAATCTAAACCTGTTATCCAGTAACGACAGTAAGGAAACATGCGTCTTCCCTGCTTGGTCAGAATCATCTCTGTGCTTCGATGATAGAATTCATTCCACATACTATTGTTATCCAAGGTGACAGTGATTCCTCCCACAGTACAATCAGCTGGAAGGCAAATCTTCCCTTTAGATTTTCCAGATGATGACACACTGCTAGCCAAAGCACAGGCATCCCGATTAGTAACCAAAATTCCTTGATCAGTTTTGCCATTTCCTGGCTGTTTAAGGATGACAAAAAAGGTAGGTGCAGCTCCTGCTACTGTTCCACCATCTTGATTAGCCAATAAAATCTGCTGTTTCTCCTCCATGATTCCAATGAGAAATCAGTAGTCAGATAACTGTAATCACCACATAATCACAATGGCCTTCCCAGCCTAAAAACAAGCACAACACAAAAAACAAAATTCTTTAACAAAAACTTTAATCAAGTGAATATTCACTTTGTTAACAAAAAACAAATATGATTATGTCATCCCCAAAATATATCCCTAAATTCCTGTTAGACTTTGATTCTTTCAAATCACCACAAAGATACTCTATTCTAGGATATTTAACTATCTTTTTAAAGTTCTTTTTATCTAATTAAATTAGTCCTCCAATAACTCACTATAAATACCATAATCCCATAAAAACAAAAAGAGTATATTTATTTTAGAGAAATTACATTTTTTTAAGTGTTTCTGGGTTGTTGTTTTTTTTGGTAGAAGAACTGGGGTGTAGGCCAGAGGTGCAGGGGGTTAGAGGATTCACCAGAGACAGATTGGGGAGCAGAACAGAGGGATTTACTGAGATACACTGCTAAGGGGAGCAGGGAGTAAGACAAGAGAGGTCTGCTGCGCCACATGTGTGTTAGCTCCCTGGCCTGGGATTGAACTCAGGCCTAATGGTGATAGCGCTGACACTTAACTCCTAGGCCACCAGGAAGGCCCTACATTAAGAGTTCAAAAGTGGGCCTCCCTGGTGGCCCAAAGGGTTAAGTATCAGCACTATGAAGCTATAAGCAGCCACAGCAGCAGGAGTTGGATCCCCAGTCAGGGAGCTTCCCATATGGCACAGCAGACCTCTCCTGTCTTCCCCGCTGCTCCCCTCAGAAATGTATCTCAGTAGATCTGCCTGTTCTGCTCCCCACTCTGTAGTAAATCCTCTCATCCCCCCACATCTCTGCCCTATACCCCCAGCTCTTGTACGCATAAATTTTTTTAAGTTATTTTTTTTTAAGTTAAAAAGTACATACAAACTTAAGGAGGTTAAACTGCAATGTTATACTCTCTTTTGAAACATCTCAACATTTTATGAATTAATTTTCCAGGGTATTTCTTTACACAGCAAGTTCTCCTGGAATGAGTAAAAATAAGTAAATGTCCATGTCACCATTGTAAAGAATTAGTTCTTTATTATGGTACTGGCACAAATTGATAAACAAGTAAAATCTATCTTAACGTGTAAGTATATACATTTTTTAAAAAACATAACTCGCTGGGACTTACTGGGAAAGAAACAGTTGGTTCCACAGCTCAGATCTTATACTGCAAAAACTTCCAGATGGATCAAACATTTAAGCCCACATTCCTTTTCAAGGTCTCAATGCAATTTATTTAATTCTTAAAGAAATCCTGAGAAAAGTGGTTTGTTTAAAAGATTTATTTATTTATGCATACAAGCTGGGGTGTAGGCCAGAGGTGGGGGGTAGGGGGGGTGTTTGAGAGAATTCACCAGAGACAGAGCAGGGAGCAAAACAGGCAGAGCGAGGGAAATACACTGCTGAAGGGAGCAGCTGGCAAGGCAGGAGAGGTCTGCTGCACCATGTGGGAAGCTCCCTGGCCGGGTACTGAACTCATGCTACAGTGGCTCTGGACAGCTTCATAGTGCTGCGACTTAACCCGCTGTGCCACAAGGGAGGTACCCTGAGAAGTGTTTTTATAATAATTAGGACACAAAACCTAGAAGCAAGTAAGACAAAAAAAGTTCTCGTAAATTCAACGTTTTTTTAGCCTGACAAAAACTATCCAAACAAAATCAAAAGCAAATAACTTATTGGGGAAAATGTCTTTACAACTTATATCATGAAGGACTTTTTCCTAATAGAAAGCAAGACCAAAAATCAAACAGAAAAATGGGCAAGTGACTATGAAAATGTACACAGCCTCAGAATACAAGAAATGTGAATTGTAAACTATCCCGAAATACTGCTTTCAGACTGTAAAAATCTTAATTTGGGGCCTCCCTGGTGGTACAGCGGTTAAGCGCTATGCTGTGGAGCTGTTGGCAGCGGCGACACGAGTTCGACACCCAGCCAGGGAGATTCCCGCATGGTACAGCAGACCTCCTGCCTCGCCTGCTGCTCCCCTCAGCAGTGTATTTCCCTCACTCTGCTTGTTCGGCTCCCCACTGTGTCTCTGGTGGACCCTCTCGCCGCCCCATGCCTCTGGCCTGTATCCCAGCTTGTATGCATAAATAAATAAATCTTTAAAAAAAATTCTTAACTTGGTAAAGGCGTTAGAAAAGATATATACTGGGGTTGTCAGAAAAATCATGACATGTTTTTTCCTTTGCAAAAATGTGTCATGACTTTTCCTACAACCCAATGTTATAGAGTCATATATACAACGTCAAGCATATTCTCATCTAATCATCTGCTAAGAGTATAAGATGACATCTGAATAATGAACAACTTGAAAACATCAAAAATACAGATGCATATATCCTGTGAAACAGTAGTTCTTCTAGGACTTTAATTAAATACACAGGCTTTGTACACATAAATCCATGCTATATGGTATGTACAAGATTATTCTCTGCATGTCCACGTATAACAGAAAAACAAGGGGGGGGGGGAGGAGTCCATCAACAGAAACTAGCTAAATAGATGGTGGAACAGCCACTGAGTAGAATATTATGCAGCTATAAATCAGAATGCATAAACTTTATGAACTCACACAAAATGTTCAAAAGAGTTATACATTATTACGTTCCACTTCTTTATAACTGTTTTCTAAAAAAAGCCAAAGTGCATGTATGTATTTACTTGACATATCTCTAAAAATAGAAAAGAAACTTACAGTACTAACAGACTATATCCAGGAAAAACTGAGTGGCTGTGAAAATAAAAATTTAGAAGTATCAGAATATATATCTTGTGAACATACAACCTACTTAAAACATAAATCAGTGAAGTCTTAAAATTTACAAAGAAATATTCCACATAGATTATGATTCCATTTAAAGGAAATGTCCAGAAGAGACAAATTTATGAAAACAGAAAACAGAGTCATGGTTATTAGGAAAGGCAGAATGGAAGTTTGATTTTACCTTTCACCAGAGCTAATGACAAACAGCAAAAGCACATCTGAATTTTACTACTTCATATAGTACTGGCCAGAAGAACCAAAAAAAAAAAGCTCCAAACTTTAAAAGTATTTATTAGGCCAAGGATAGGAGATATTTTAAAAATTAAGACTTCAAAAGGTTGGGACTTCCCTGGTGGCTCAGGGGTTCAAGTTTCAGCACCATCAAGCTATCAGCAGCCACTGCAGGATGAGTTTGATCCCAAGCCAGGGAGCTAACCCACAAGGAGCAACAGACCTCTCCTGTCTCCGCTGCAGCAGTATATTTCAGGAGATAGGCCTGTTCTGTTCCCCACTCTGTCTCTGGTGAATCCTCTCACCCCCAGCACCTCTGGCCTACACCCCAGTTCTTGTATGTATAAATAAATGAAAATAAATCTTAAAAAAAAAAAAAGACTTCAAAAGGTCGACTACTATTTTCCTAGTAAGGCCAGATATAAAAATACCAATTTTCAAACACTAAAATCCACAAGTAAACAATTTCTCTGATTTGGAGTTTATTTTTAAGAGACAGATCAAATTTAGGGTGATTCTTTTCAAATGCTGTCCTAGTTTCAAGGTAATTAAGTTTATTAATTTCCTAAAACTAACAAGTTTAGGTAACACTCTATCAGAGGCTGATGAGAAAAATTAAACATACCTCTACAATGGTGTATAACTAAAACAATACAAACTCCTAATTCTGTATTTAGTCCATAAAACTTCAGTTTTGTTACAAATCATCAACCACTTTTTAAGTGCATTTAAATATGACTAAAAAGGTAAAACACTACCTGAAACATATTAAAAGTTTCAGAATTTCACATTTTCTGTAATATTATAATTCTGATTTTCAGATCATTATAAGTAAAACTAAGGCAAAGAAGTTTTAACCAGGAGCCTCCCTAGTGGCGCAGCGGTTAAGCGCTGCGCTGTGGAGCTGTCGGCAGCGGAGACACAAGTTCGAGGCCCAGCCGGGGAGATTCCCATATGGCGCAGAAGACCTCTCCTGCCCTGCCCGCTGCTACCCTGGGCAGTGTATTTCCGTCAATCTGCCTGTTCTGCTCTGTCTCTGGTGAACCCTCTCATCGCCCCACGCCTCTGGCCTGTACCTCTGCTTGTATGCATAAATAAATAAAACTTTAAAAAAAAAGTGTAAGAAGACAAGGAAAAGTCAGAACTTTCACATTTATGATTTGTCTGAGCTCTAGCAAACAACTCCAATGAAGTTATTAGAGTTAACCAAAATGCATAAAACCAAAGACCGAATTTATGACCCAAACAATATATATCTTGAGTATATACTGCTATCGGTTTAGGAACAAAAACTCAAATTCTTATTACACATCAATTTCTAAGCATATGCGATATACTTAAAGCATGTGCTTCTGGGACCCTATACTGGATTTTCTAACAAAGGTGTAATCAATTCAGCATATTCGGATGCTTCACACACACAAGTGTCCTTCTAAAATCTAAAACAACTTTAACCAACTGCAAAAATCAAATGGACTTTCAGGAAAAGCCAGGTCACTCATGAAGAAATAAATCTTCTAGCAAGATTCTAAAAATACTGTATTTGGCCCTCTAAAAGCTTTAAGAAAGACCACAGTTTGCAAATATACACTGGCAGACGCACACACACATTCAAGCCACATATATAACTTAACATTCAAAAAAAATCTCAGTTCAGCTTTTCAATATCAAGCACTTATTTACCTACATACATTAACTAGAATAAAGAGCAGAGAAAACAGTAAGTTTAGTTGTGGCTGGAAATCTACCTGAGAAATCTAATTTTGAAAATGTCACATCAGAAAACACGTGCACACACACAAACTTTCACAGAAAGTTCTCAGGTAGTAAGTTGACAAATTCCATAAATAAGTTGCTACAATTTCAGAGTTCCTACTTCAAACGTCTGTTCACACCAATGACCTCTTTAAGAAACTTTTAACTTACTAAAGTGATGACCCTCGTTTAAAGTTTAAAAAGTAAACTAGTTTTTTTTTAATTTGATGAGTCATCACTTCAGTAAAAGTTTCAAGTAGTTCAATAATACACTGTGCTCACCCCCCCACAAAATAAAACCCCTATAAATACCTTTACTTTAAAAACACAAAATAATCAAATATCGTCAATCCTTTCTGAAAGTTTCCAAAATTGCTAATACATACAACAAATGTATTACTGTAAGGTAGGCACCAAGATGTTTATGCCTTAATATTAATATAATTAAGTTAAACTATGTTTGCAAAACTTAAGCTGTAATAGGGTCTCATTTCCATACTTCCCCATATACAATGGGCCCAGAAACTTGAAAATCTCTAGAAAAACAGAATTTGCATATTATCAGAAACTATGGCAGCAAAACGTAGTATAACCAACTACCGGCTCTTCATCTCCATTAGGTTAATTTTAACTACTCAAATAAAAGGTACTTGCTATTTATTAGTAAGCACGCACTTCGGACGAAACAATAACCCCGGGCATTTTACATCACTACGAATGTATCAAATATTATCTGAAATGTCATAGTTTTCAAAAGCTCAGAATTGCATTTGCTTAAACAGTACTGGCTCTTTGTCTCTCCAGATACCATTCATTATTGGCTTCGGAAGCATTTTCGATTCCTCTCCCTCAAAACTCTGGGTTAGCAAGCTCTCAGGTCCCTAGCAATTGCAGAAGTAGAATTTGAAGAACTTTTACTGCAGAAACTAAGTGTAATCAAAGAGCCATCCTGCCTAGGAGCAGGGTGCGATACCCAGAATGCTGAATTGCCTCAAGTTCCAAGCACGTGTTTTCAGTTAATTCAACCCAACCCACTCAACCCACACAAACGCTCAAAACAAATCTTTGGCGGCAAGAAGCACTAGAGTTCATCCCATACCCTCGGAGGTGAAAAGGCCCCCTGTCAGTCCCGAGGAGAAGCAGGCGCCGTCGACTACCAAGGGCCCACACAATCACTGCTTTTCAAGTGCAGTGGCCAGCTGGCCAGGAACCACGTGAAAAAAAGCCGCAAGAAAAGCTCTTCCGGGGAAAAGAAGTCCCGACAGATCACGTGCCGCAGGCCGGAACCCGCCGATCACTCGGCTGGACTCAGCCGCCTTCAGTTACCGTGGAGACAACTGAACCAGCCACCCGGCCCTCCCAGGCCAGCCCCCTTCCCAGCAGCCGTCACGCCGCCTCCAAGCACTTCCCTGCAGCCTAGCCGCGGCGTCGTGCCCGAAGAGAAGAGGCAGAGCAGGCAGCTTCTGCCAGGAACTGCGCCGCAGAAGCCTGGCAAGCTTTACCCACACGCACGGACGGTGCTTGGTGGGTTCCAGTGTTCTCTTGATCCACGTGTCTGCTCGGGCGACGCGAATCCTGCGAGAACGTTCTTCCCTTTGAAGAGGCCGTACTTTGGTTACGTTGTTCTGCCTCTAGGTTAACCGCTCCGTTTAGGCTTCCTTCAGCCCTCCCTGCTTCCACCCTCTCCACCTTACATATCACCAGGAGAGCCCAGGGGTTCCAAAGGTAAAGCAAAACCCTTCCAGCAACACACCAGCACTTTCCACTCCCAAGCCAACTTGCAAAGATCCCTGACTTCCTCGTATTCTTCACACACAAATTCAATTTCGGCTACTGGTACCAGGAGAGATTTAATTATGTTCCAGACCCACCTACCACTGAGGGCAGTGACCTACTTGGCAATTTAACAGAAGCGAGAAGCCTCACAAACAGAACTAGTAAAAGGTTGCTCTGTTGAGAGAAAAAGAAAATAACACCTGCTCTTCCCACCTGTTTTCCCCGCCCTCATGTCTGCACTTAAGAACCACCAGTCTTTTGTTTACCAAGTTCCCCTCCTATACACTTCACTTCCTCGCCCTACTTCTTTATTAAATTCGCGGTCCTGCCTCAACCAACTTGTCCGGAAATCACAAGCTAGAAGAGACGTTTGTACAGGTGTCAAATGAAAACGCTGCACACAGTTCATTAGAAAGGCGACGTCTGCACCGTTTTCCTCGGAGTTTTGGAACCCCGAGACCTGAGCTCCAAAATACAAAGCACACCAGCACAGCTTTCGACCTAGAGCCCCGCGCCCGGCTGGAAGTCATCACGCGGATCGTACCATGCGGCGCGGCACCCCACGCACACGAAGGCAGGGCAGCGCTGCAGGCGCTTCTCACCCCGCCCGCCTCGTGGCCGCTCTCTCTGGCGTCGATGATCCCAGCCAGTTAGCCGCGCGACGCGGAAGTGAGGCCGGGGACGCGCACAAGGTGACATGCGCAGGCTCGCTCAGGAGACCACAGGCGCGCGCCAAAGGCCGCCCCGCGCAAGGCCCGGCCTGGCCGGGGCGTGCGAAGATCGCTCAGCGGAACGCTTCTCACGCCGCTCAAATACACAAGAGCTTCAAACTCTCGAAAAACTCCGATCGGGCCAGTACTAAAGCGACGCCCTCCACCCATGCCCGACAGTTACCGTGCGGGGCGTGGCCGGCCTCACCCGGAGTCCTTCACATCCCGCTGGGGGCGGGTTATTCTGTTCGTTTCGCACACCGTGTGTCCGCTCCAGCTGAAGAGTCTGCGCGCGCACCGGGCGTCCACGTCACCGCGCACGCGCTCCAACCCGCTCGGAGCCCGCCGCGCAAGCGCAAAAGGAGGCGCGAGCAGCACCTCCCTCGCCCCTCCCCCAACACCAGGAGGCCGAACGGCCCCGGAGCAGCTACAAGACCCTTGGGACCCGCCCCTGGAGCTGAAGCCACCGCCTTTCCGGGTCCCAGCAACCAAGAAAAGCCTACTGAAGCTTCCAGAATCAAGAAAGGCGAAGCAGAAAGGAAGCACCCCAATTCCCTCAGCCTCACACACGAAGCCTTCGTGAAAACTGTGAAACCAATGCCAGCGGGCTTTCTCCAGTGTGCCTTCCACGGTTTCCCTCGGGCTCCGCGCCGGCCCCGCCTCTGCCGCGCCCAGCCCCACCCACATGGGGCTCCTCAGCCCCCAGTGCTTCACCAGCCCGTCAAACGAATTCGAGATCTTCCTCCCCAGTATGCTGAGGGCTTGGTTAGCGCCAGAACGTCGGGAAGCCTTGAAAGACCGTGAGAGACGGGTGGTCGAGTATGCACAATCCACGACCGAAGACTGCTGGGAAGGAGCCCGCAAACCTCACTAGTGGGAACGGAAGAAGAGTTGCTGTTAACTTGCCAGATACAAAGATGAAGGAGGTCCTGGTAAAACAGTAAAACGTGGAAACGAGAATTGTGCACGATAGGGAGTATTATCTGAGCCTTAGTGCTTGGTGCTCTTATTTTTATTCAATCAATATATTTAAACTGTGAGTTGCAAAGAAAAAAATCACCTAATATCTGTTATATAAATGCTTGAACTAGGAGCGTATTTCCCAACCAAACATCAAAAATTAATTTTCTTCTCCCCTGCCCCTTATCAGCCCCTCTTTCTTCTATGCTACCAACACTCCAGTTTAAAGTGAGAGAAAAGCGGCAGAACAAAAGTTAAGTAGCAAGAGAACAGAAATTGTGGTCCATCTTCCCAAACTGTTTTCTTTCACTCTTAGAATTACTGAGAACCTACTGCATGCTAGGTGACTTTTGTACAGAACGCTAGGAAGGAGAATGAGGAGGCTTATCCAGCAGAAGCTGATCTGAGCTTGGCTCCAGGCATATTAGGAAGGGTCTTCTTTCTCCTAATTCTGCTCTTCCTGAGGAAATATTTGATACGATGAGGAGAATATGGGCTGGAACTAGTATGACTGGGAAATTCGTAGGCTAAAATTTGCAGACTTCTTAAATCGCTCTGAAACCCTCATTCAGGCACTGTCAACAGGAACATCACCAGTGCAACAAATGAGTAATACCCAAGATCCTAAGCAAAACTGAAAACAGTGTCTTCGACACCTTCCTCCTCTTCCCTAACCCTAAGAACTTCTCTCCTGAAAAATCTCTTCAGAATCTCCCACTTCAAGAATGCCTTCCTCTCAAAGAGCTAAGGATTCCTCAAACCACTTTTCCATTTTTTGAGGCAGGGATAAAATTTGCGTTGACCTAGCATTAAGGCATCTGATGCCAAGATGTGAAGGAGTGCTGACTGTTTAACCATCACATTCATAGTGGCAACTGCATCCCAAATGAGACAAGTTAAACATTTTATCTCTAATTAGGAAATGCATGAGGATATATCAATGGCCCAGTTCTGGTTTTACATCATACTAGTTGCAAGTAATCACTCTTTCTCTCTCTCTCTCTCTCTCTCTCAATCTCTTAGTGGTTACATTGCTTTTAATGCAATTTCACAAACTGGGGTTGTATTTGTTATATATTGCATATATAACAGCTGTATTATATGGTTCTATAGGACTTCTTACTTTAAAAGGCATCCTGAAATAACCCAAATGTTCAAACTGCCAAGCAAACTAACTGCTAGAACTGATGCTCCTGAATTCTACCTTAATATTGGAATTCTCCCACTTAAGTTATTCTGTCTCACTTGGTCCAGCCTAACACAATCTTTCCTCTTGATTTTCTGTAGCTGAACTTTCACATTAAGTTTAGTAAATGTTAGGGGGGTGGTGACCAAGAATGCATGGAATATTAAAATATCTAGCCTGAAAAGTATAGATTTGTTCCAAGATTGCTCTGTAAACACAAAGGTCCTATTCCATTTACATGTATATTTTTCATATACAACAAATATTCCAATGCCTCTTACAGGCTGAGGATGGGGAAAGTCTAGCCCCTTATGCCCTGTTCACATGTTTACACTAGAACTCCAAAGAACTGGCACAACCTAACAGAATCCACCCACAAGACAAACTATATTCTTTATCTGGTGTATTCAGATTCCACTTTCTTAGTTCCAAATTCTACTGAAGACATCTCTCTCTCAAGTAACTAAAAGAGAAAATGACCTCACTCTTCAAATGAGACCATCACCACCACCCAAAAAAAAACCCTGCATTGAGGGCTTGTTTATAATATCTTCATTCAGTACACTAAAGACCATTCTTAGAATAAGAGCTACATACAGACTGGGTTACAAAACAGGCTTTTTTTTTTTTTTAAACAAAAAGCCCTGCACTAGCCATAAAAACTTGTGTGCTAGGCAAAAAGGGATAAAAGAGGTAATTATACAGACTTATACAAAGTCCAACCTTACCCACCTTTTAGTAATACAACTAAAACCAACTCATGTTGAGGGGCAAAGTATGATTGACTCCCATACCTGAAACCTGAACTTAAGTCATTACAAGTGGCAAGAGCACTGCCCTCTAGGAGTTAATAATTTACCCAATGACAAGCTTTAAATGGTTCTTAATCAGCACAGCGATGTGATTAAAAGCATGTTTCAAAAAATGTTAAGGATGGAAAAGAGGAGAGCCGTGATGGAATGTTACCGAAGTTCATTAAGAAACATTTCCTTGTGATGTCTCCTATCTCAAGCCTACACAATCACATTCCTTACCCTTTGCCTGAGATGATCTTCCCAAATGCTCCAAATCTAACTTGTTCACCCTACACACCTAAGCTTAAAAGTCACTTCTTCAAAAAATTTTCCTTAACCCCTATGATTAGTCAATGTCTTCCTGCTTGCTACATGCTTTCATAGTACCCTATATTTCAACTGTAATTACAACTGTATTACAACTGTAATTATTTTTAAAGCTATATATTAATGTATAGTCTTGCCCACTAGACTGTTATTTCCACTCTATTCCAGTGCTTAGCAAATGCCTAGAACAAATAGACAATATTTGTTGAATAAATGAATACATAGCCATAGTTCACGGTTTTCCAGGCAAGTCCAAATAAGAAATACTCATTTAATGTCCAACAGTTTGGGGTTGCAGAGTTAAAACACATTTGACCATACTCAAGTTTCAAGTAAATATACTGCTTTGGCTAACATTTCCCAAAGGAGTACAGTTCTAGTTAGAAAAACTAGTACCCATTAACTCTTATCCCAAATTATTTCTCCTTAGAGAAATGGAAAAATATTATTGACAAGGCCGATGCTTAAAGAAATAAGACTTTTTCTAGTAAAGTCTAATTACTTATTGACTGCCCTTTGCATGAGTAACTTTTGACTATTACCTAGAAAATCAACAAAAGCAAACATCCTTAGCATTGTAACAAGTGTTATGACTCTACAATTTTAGCATCTGGTAACAGAAGCAACAAACTGTAACAAAGACCACCATCTGCATATACTCATCTACAAGAAAAAAATAATAAATGTCTTCAACATAAAAGGACATAAATTATGTTCAGAAAACTACTTCTGAAGGATTACAAAATAAAAAAGAGGTCTAAAAGAATCCTAAACAAAGTTTTCAGTGTACAACTAAGCCCTTAGGAGAAAGTCTTGGAAAGCAAAAAAGGAAGAACAGAAAGAGCCTAGAGTTGCACAGTGATTTAAACACACATAAGAACATATAAAAACAGGAACTATTGCTACCATCCACAAAGAGGAGGGCTGGGAGACAGCAAGTGAACTGCAAGACTGGAATCAGGCAAAAATCAAGAAGCCCAGGACAGAAAAATATACTGAAAATGGTCTGCAAATGCATATGAAAGAAACCATGTTTGCTTTACATAGAGAGCACTACTGCCCCATGAAATCACAATGGTGGCCAACAAAGTGGTTCCTAAACTACTGGGATATCACAAACCAGTAAAATTCCCCTCAAAAAAGATTTAGATGACCATTACATAGTGACCAACTTTTTATCTTACAAAGCATACCACCTTTTAGTACCATTCTTTCTTAATATTTTAAGACCGAAAATCTAGGGAGAACATATAACAATTGTCTCTTATTCTGAATACATTTAGACAAAAAACTTACATTGCCCTTATTTCACAATATTTCACTGAAAATTTTACAGCAGGGGCAGCTCTCCTCCCAAGACTGCCTATGACTACGTAGGTACCTCTCTTTTTCCTCCTTTTCCTAGTAAACCAGTCCTTTTAAAATGTTTTTAAAAAGAGAGCTAGCTGACTTTGCAGCAGGTATTTAGAAATGACTACTAGCCAATACAGCAGACTCTTTGGACAGCCAAGACTTGGTCTTTTGGGGGAAAAAATAACAGACAACAGGCCTGGGCTGGGGCATAAGTCATCTTGCCAAGAAGTCAAGAATCAGCCTCTCCTCACCAGGCACAATGCTGGAGAAGAGAAAGTTAGCGAGGAGACAGCACAATCCAGACTAATAGATTGTTACATCATTACCAGGGAACAATTAGAATGGGGGGTAGAGGATATATACTGAAAACAGGATGATACCTAGAACTTTCAAACTACATGAGAACAATGTAGTGAAGCCAATACTGGACTGAGATCAGACCCCCATCACTGCATACTTAAGAAAAACTGTGGGGTACATATAATGGTGTAAGAGGCAGATCAAGCTACACTTAGTTTAAGCTGGGCTCCAGGCATAATAGATGTAAGGGGGAAATGGGAAGAAAATTCTTATTTCATCTAAAAAGTAAACCTTATGTAATTTTAAATTTGACTTAATAATAAACACTGTAAATGGATTTTATAACCTTTACTAAAAATGTTAACTGTGATCTAACCACTGGAGGGCAGGGAATACCTGTTAAACAAGAGAAAAAATCTGTATTGAAATATAAAGATTATTCAAGCAACGTGAATATAGTACATTATCCAAAAGAGCTGTATACATATTATAAATTATAGAGCTGCTATAGAGCCAATATCTTTCTTCCCAGGATTAGTTCCACCCAATAGTCACTGGATTATCTAAGCACAACTAAAAGAAATAAGGATGTAATCAGCTAAATAAATAAATAATAAACAATATTTGTGAAGCACCAACTACATGCTAGCCACCCAACCAGGGACAAAAGAATTAAAAAAAAAAAAACCCTCATGAAGTTCAAGTTCCAGAAAAAGAGATAGGATGACAACATAAAACTGTTACTGGCAGATTGGAAAAAGCCTTGTGGGAACACTGCAGGAACACAGTCTAGGGAGTCCATAAGGGTTATTACAAAGATGAGGGGGACTTTCGAGCTGGGTCTTAAAGGAAATACAAAATTATGAAAGAAAAAAGAGGACATTGGAAGTATAGACTATACAATCAGTAAACAAAGAAGTACAAGAAATGAATCAGAATTCAGAGGTATTTGGGTATTCTTTATAGGAGTAAAACACTGAAATGAAAATCAATGCAACAAGTAAGATTAATACCATGCCGAATTTACCCAATAAAATGGACTGGACACTTGGGAGATATTTACCAATCTACAACTCTATAATACTCATGATATATATACATTCAACCATCCAAACAGATCCCTACTCCGTACTGTCAAATAATCACCACAGACATGGAAAAGAAAAATTACAGAAGCACAGCAGAGTGAGGAACGGTTATTGAGGTATCAAATATGGCTTGGTGTTAAAGGATACCTAGAAGTTGACAAAACAAAGGAGGGAAGGGTATTCTAAGCTGAGAGAACAGCTTGTACAAAGGTGCAAAATATAAAAGTATTCATTAATTTATCTAATCAAACATTTATTGAGTATTTACCACATATAGCTCTTGGAACACAAAGACATGATTCCTGCCTTGTCTTGCGATCAATTATCAGCTAACCAATCATGACATAACTAATTATCAATGATGATAGCAAAAAATAAAGAATGCCATTATATGGTTCTCTGTCCAGGAAGCAACAGAAAAGTACAAAGAAAGCTAAATCAGACTGAGGAGATTAGAGAATAATTTCCAGAAAAAAAATAAGAATGAGTATAAATCAGCACAGCATCAAAGAGCAGGGGCAGCGTGGGTACGGAAGAAAAGCATTTCAGACAGAAAACAGCATGTGTGAAGTCAGAGGAACAAAAGAGCATGTGAAGACAGAAGAACAAGAACATTCAGGGAGCAGAGTATTATAACACGACTACAATTTTAAATGCCCATGGCCTGTGGAGGAGTGTAACTACAGAACTAGAAAAGCAAAGGATCGCATATTAGTACATACAAGGATTCATCTCATAAAAAGAAGTCATTCAAAAGATTATAAGAAAATACATGACATGCTTAATTAAACTCACATGTTTTTAAAAAATTACTCTGGCCACAGGATGAGATAGTGTGGAAGATGACAGGACTAGACACCAATCAGACCTCTCTCCCTCTCCACCTCCACAAGTTGCTCACATCAGAAACCCAAGTCATTCTTAACATCTTCCTCTTCCTCACCTTCCCCAAACATCTATACCATCATTAAATTTGCCTGCTATATCTACATCCCAAACCTTCCAGACCATGATATGCACTCAGAATACCATAAAACACCACAAGTCTTTTTTTACATTAGTATAACCCTAGCCCGATTCTTCTTCTTGATCTACTGCAACGGAGAGACAGACATTCAAAAATAAATTCTTTTTTTAATTTAATTTTGTTTTCATTGAAGTAACATTGGCTTACAAGCAACTCTAGTTCTTTTCTAATCAATTTCCACACATCATCAAGTGACTGTAAACATCAATCAGTTCATGCCATTTCTGCCACTACTAATCTTCCATTAGCTTCTTGTTTTGTTTAGAATAAAATTCAAACACCTCCATGTGAACTACAGAGCCCTGTATTGACATCACTGTCCCCTTAATTTGCCATACTCTGGATATAGTAAGCTTCTACTTGTCAAATACTCCGAACCCTAGTAAACATCTATTCATCATTCTGTTCTGTGTAAATGCAACTTCTTCAGCAATGCTCTCCCTATCCCCATCTACATTCTTTCTTTCATAGTACCCTGTCATGTTACTTTGTAATACTTATCAATATGCATAATCATTCACTTATGATCATTTAATATTTCTCTTCTCCACAAGTAAAAGAAAAGCTAACATTTACTGAGCATTTTATACTTAACTCATTTATACTCAACTCATATACTTAACTCATAATCCTAATAGTCAATGAGACAGGCAGTACTATTTCTTCACTTCACATATGGAGTTAAGGTATTGAGAGGTTAAGTAATTTGCTCCAGTTCATAAAGCCAAAATTTGGATCCAAAGTTTGCATTTGTAATCAACATGTATGAAGTAAGCATTGAGAGACAGAGTAACTGCATCTGTTTATAAAATCACTATATACTTAGGTCTGGCACTAGATATAAAGCAAGAATTCATATTATTGGAGAATTAATCAATTATTAAATAACAGAAGCAAATGATTAGATTCAGAGGCATAGGAGGAGGGATAAGAATGACATGAGTTAGAGGCAATGATGATGGCCTCCATCTTACTGAATTAAAGGCAGCTCAATAGCATTCTAGATCCCAATTTCGTAATTAGAAGTCCATGGATCTTTAAGGAGTCCATTCAGGGTTTTAGAAGGCCTAGGAATACCCTCAAACAGTATGGAAAATTTGGTGTACTTGTATACTTTTCTGGGGAGATAAATATACCATTAGTCAGGGTCTTAAAAGGATATATAACAATCCCCCAAGTGTTTAGGAACTAGTCATCTAAGTGAAAAAGTCTAATGTGAATTTGGAGATAAAGGTTTAGACCTTAATTAAATACAAAGCTTTTGTTAGTAATTGAAACCAGAAGCTTGGGAAAGTATGACCAAAAACGTATAGAGAAGTAAAGATCTCAGAGGGTTATGGTTAGAATTCTAGGACTATGGACATTTAGAAGACATGTGATGAAAGAAAAATCTAGAAAGGAGGACAAGAAGATACAGTTACAGAAGCTGAGAGAAAAACAGGTGAGATTGGCAACATTAAGAAGAAATGAATGTCTTAAAGAATAATGCATCAGTCAGCAGGGCCTAGTAAACAAGGAGTCCAGGACTGAAGAACAGAAAAGTATGTTCCAGGAACTGCACATCAGTTTTATAAGTTGGAAATACAAAGCAGAGCGGTGCAATAGGACGACCAGATACATATGGCCAGAAAGTAAATGAACAAGATCTAATGCTCAGAAAAATCATATTGAAGATAAAGACTGGAAAATCACCAGTGTACTTGGAAGATTTAAAATGAACAGAATTCATTTCATTTGTTCAAGGAACATATGTAGAGGTAGGATTCGAATATAGAATCCACGAATGTTCTTGGGAGACAACGTCCAAAGAAACTCCTAAAATTATCAGCAGAAGTTTGTGTAATATATATATGTATAATTTTCCAGGGATAATCCATTACTTTATTGGATTTTCAATGGGATATATGACATGTCCCCCTCAAGCCTCCCCCCAAAAAAGGTTAAGAACCACAGGAGATAAACAAGAAAAGAAAGGGTAGCTAGATAGCAATTCTGGAGAATAATAATATAGAAAAGAAGCCTGAAGTTTATGATCAGATGGGATTAACAATTCTAAACAGTTATTATGTATATGAAAGACAGGCAGTCTGCATAGAAACCACAAATTAAAAAAAAATAAAATTTAGTAGCACTTTCACATTTAAATATTTCTCAAACTTTTATGTGATTCATAGTGAAAAATACATTGTAATCAATGCACTGTACAGTATCCTGAAGTAGTCTTCCAGTAACCTGGAATGATAAAGGTTCTCTAAATGTTCATCACTAAAAATAGGGGGGAAAAATTGGAGTTTATAGAGAATATATATATATTTTTAAAGATTTATTTATTTATGCATACCAGCTGGGGTACAGGGCAGAGGCATGGGGCGGCGAGAGAGTTCACCAGAGACAGAGAGGAGCAGCACAGGCAGACCCAAGGAAATATACTGCTGAGGGGAGCAGCGGGTCAGGCAGGAGAGGTCTGCTGCGCCATGTGGGAAGCTCCCTGGCTGGGTGTCAAATTCGAGTAGCCCTGCCTACAGCTCCACAGCGCAGCACTTAACCACTCCACCATGGAGGCCCGAAAATATATTTTTAAGGCCTTGGGCTTTTGTTTCCGTTTCTTGGTGTTTTTTATTTATTTGTAGAATTGGGTGTAGGCCAGAGGTGGGGGCAAGGGGAGATGAAAGGATTCACCAGAGACAGAGTGGGGAGCAGAACAGGCGGATCTACTGAAACACACTGCTGAGGGGAGCAGAGGGTGAGACTGGGAGAGAGGTCTGCTGCGCCATGTGGGTCAGGCTCCTTGGCTGGGGATCAAACAAAGACTGTAGTGGTGACAGCACAAAGACTAAGACTTAACCCCTAGGTCACCAGTGAGGTCCCTTGATTCTGGTTTTTAGTTATTTTGCAGCGTCTTTGATATTTAGATATTTCTCTTTAGTTTTTTTCAGTTATTATAAATACAATTTTTTTCTTTGAACCGAAATTAAAATATCCCTGGGTTTCCCTACCTTACTAGCTTTATCTACCCTGTCTATTAAACCATATCTCACTACTGGAAGAAGGGGAAAAGAAATGGGAGGTTAAACAGATAAGATTTAGCAAGAACAGAAGAGACACCAAAGCCCCCAAAGAATAACAGTTCTTCTAAGTGCATCCTCTGATATCTGAAATGCAGACCCTAAAAATGGACAACATGGGGGATTAAACTTAAAAAAGGACAAAAAGCAGACCAATGAAATTCCATTAAGTGGTAAAGAACAAAGATTCTGAACTCACACTGAATTCTAACTCTACAATTGCCTGATACTGTGACTAGGGCAAATTTCTTTCTGCCTTAGTTTCGTCATCTTTAAAAGGGAAATAATGTAACAGTACCTACTTTAAAGAGTTGTTAATAGCTAAATGAGATATAATAATTGTAAAGCACAGAGAATGGCACATTTGCTACAGAGAAAAGCACATGTATAATCACTCAATAGCTGTTAGCCATTATTTAATTCTCAACAAATTACATGTAACTTCAAAGGTAAAATATTAATCATTCGTTATATTATTTTAAAGAAACTACATAAGATAAATAAAATTCTCAAAAGAATTAGTCTCAAAAAAGTAAATTTTGTACTTTCATAGAAAACAACACAATAGATATAAAAGTTAAGCTTCTTTTAAAAATCACCACTCTAATCTACAGAGCAGAAACTGTCTTGTGCTAATACCACATGATATACATTTTTTAATAAATATTTTTCTACAATAACCAAGACAGCTAGTACTCATAATTTTTAATCTCTGAGCTCTAAATTTAGGTGTTTTCTATTCATTCTGAACATCAAGGTTGTTTTCCACTATTCTGTATTCTCTCACTTAATTTAAAATGTCTTTTAAGGTTCTGATAAAGTCAAACTAAAAAACTAACCCCAGAAACCTGACTGTTGAATGCAGGCAACCAGAAGGGGAGGGGGAGGGAGAAGGAGAAAGAGAGGGATCCCTGAGAACAAAGGGGAGGGAGCACAAAGGTCTATGATGGTGAACTACTTGTTCTTTGGTGGTGGCTGCACTATGGCAACAACACCTGAGGGGAGGAGGGGCTCCTACACGTCTGTGTAACAGATGTAAGCCATTACTAACTGAAAAAAGTACGTATTTTTAAAAAACAAAATTTCTTTTAAGAAAATCACAATTTTATTTAAATTACCATAACGTGAAAATAGAAACTTCTATATAAATGCTATTACCAAAATTAGTAAAAAAATAACCAAAAATCACATTTACACAGTTAAATTAATAAAAACAATAAACTCACATATGTATTAATTCTTGTCTTTTTAAGGTATTGTTGATCTGTTTAATTTAATTTAGCTCATCTGTAATAGTTAAGTTACAATAACCTCTGTCAAAAATTTGTTTTTAAAAATTAACAATAAATAATCACAACTACACACTTGTACAAAATGAGAAGGAACAAAAGATTATGTAGTTTTTGCTCTATCATAATCAAAGATTTTGTACCATACCCATAGTATACTTCCCTGAATCATCTTTGGGGATAAACTTCACCTACTTACAATCTCACAGTGTTCCATTAAAGCTTCCTATAACTTCATAATCTTTTATGAGGTTATTTGTATTGTAACTTTTTAAAACAAAAGTTACAAAAATTAAAACTTCGTTATTATTTCCTATCCTATCCTACACGAAATCAACAAAGACTAAATTCTCAAATCAAAAAACAGTATATTCTATTTTTTAAAATTACTCTAGATTTGCCACTTACTAGTCAAAAGTGGTAACAGGGCCTTCCTGGTGGCCCAACAGGTTAAGTGCAGTGCTGTGGAGCTGTGGAGCAGCTGTGGGAGCAGTTCGATTGGGAAGTGGGGGGGAGATTCCCATATGGTGCAGCAGACCTCTGAGCTGCCTCACCTGCTGCTCCCCTCAGTAATGTTTCGGTCAATCTGCCTGTTCTGCTACCCACTCTGTCTCTGGTGAACCCTCTCACCACCCCACACCTCTGGCCTGCACCCCAGCTTGTATGCATAAATAAATCTTTTTTTTAAAAAAGGGATAATAAAAACGCTTTCTCATGGGGGGAAGTTCATACCCATATATACTTTTTCACATAAAAGATCTAAGATTAGAAACTCAGAAGTCTACAAGTACTTCAAGCAATACACAAAATAATGCATAATTGTACACATGTTTCCTTAAATAAAAATCAACTACATAAACTCTCAATCTCTCTTTCCTTTCCCTTTTTTTTAACCTATTCTAAAGTATCAACCCTAACATAAACCAGTCCAAATAGTATGATGTAAGGGTTATCAAAATGTCATCCAAAATGATTTCCCTCACAGACCAGCCGCCATCAAACATAATCTTCCTGAGTTGACTTAATCTTTTGGGTTACGGGAGAAGATAAACTATTACAGCCTACATAGGACAACCACAGCTTTTCACCTGTTTCTGTGCAGTCCAAGACTAAGAATGATTTTTACATTTTTTCAATTATTGGAAAAAATGAAAAGAGAATGGTTTCATAACATGAAAGTTATAGACAACTTAATTTTAACCATCCATAAAAAAAGCTTTATTAAAAACACTGCCACGCTTATTTATTTACCTTTTGTATATTGCTGCTTGTACAATAGCAGACTTCAGTACTTAGAAAAGGCCATACAAGGCACTCTAATGGTTTTGCATTGCTGCTCAGAGCACTACAAATTACAACAATGGTGTTACAATTTGATAGCTTTCAAAGTACTGTATTTATTGCAATACATTTTAATTTTTATTATCAGTTCATAACCATCATGTCAAAATTAGCAAAGAAGATAAAAGTAGGGTTTAAATATCACAATTTCAACATATTAGTATGGATAATCTTATCAAATTGCATGGCAAAGCATTATGTTTGTTATACAGTGACACTAACACTGTGGTGAAGTAACAGAACGTTCATCAACATTACTAGACTACTTCTAGTAGATGATATTTCCAACTCACAGGAAAACACAGTGAAAAAATTTAGAAAATTTAAATAGCATATCCTATGATACAGGTTATTTCCTTCACAAAAATAGATGAGGATTCAACCAAACTAAGTTACTGAGCGGCTCTTTTGTTAACCAAGTAAGGAAAGCTTAATTAAATCATGTTTGGCTGTAGCAGCCAAAAAAATGTATCTAGAGAAAATAAACTTAACAGTGTTAGTCATTTAGCAAGAATTGTAGTTCAAATTGTTAAAGACATCAAAAAAGTTAAAACACTGCACTATCACTTAAAAACTACTTGGGCTTCCCTGGTGGCATAGAGGTTAAGTCTCAGCGCTATCACACCTACAGACTGAGTTCGATTCCCAGTCAGGGAGCTGATTCGCATGGCGCAGACCTCTCCTGTCTCACCCACTGCTCCCCTCAGCAGTGTATTTCAGTCAATCCACCTGTTCTGCTCCCCACTCTGTCTCTGGTGAATCCTCTCAACCACTACCCCCAACACCTCTAGTCTACTCCCCAGCTCTTGTATGCATAAATAAATCTTTTTTAAAAAATAAAAACTACTTTATCAATTAAAAATCAATCACAGTATTGGCAAATGAACGAGAGTTTGCCTTGTCTCTTTGATGAGTTGACAGATGTTAGCAATACTTCTCAGTTATTGTTTATTTGAGGGGGTAACACATATGAAATGACTAGTTTTATGAGTAATCAGCAAGGAACAAAAATATGGAAGAATTTTTTCAAAGAAACTGGAAAAACACCAATTCAGTGCAAGCTGAAGTAGAATCTGCTAAGATGTATTACTCTGACGGTAGTAAAAATATGTTGACAGAAAAAGGTTTAATGAAATGAATTTTCAATGCCTGTGAAAATTGAGGGTGCTTAAAGTCTCAGATATTCCCTGCATCATTCATCAGATGATACCCTGCAGAAAATATATCAATGGTTAGTGTCAATAGTTAAGGCTCATGAACTTAACCATCCCTGAATCCATGAATTTCTGTCAAAAATAGAATAAATATCCTTATTTGTATTATTATTAAGCAATTAACAGGTTAAAAACAGTCAAATTTTATTGCAGTTTTTGATCTATCTAGAATTTTTCTTAATGAGAAGAACTGTTACAGGGCCCCACTGCAGCCTCAGCATGCTGCCTAAAGGCAAGTCCCGAGGCCACCTGGCAAGTAGCTTCTTGTGGCACACCAGGCCAGCATGGCAAGCTTCCAGCTGCAGTCAGTGCTCTGGCTGTCTCAGACCGTGTCCCAGCTCTACTGCAGGAGCCACTGCATCACTTCACCAGCCCAACTCAAAGCTCCCCTGATCTCACAGCCAGAGAGCCTACTCTGACCTCAGTGTAGGTCTGGACAGATGGCCAGGGTTTCACTTCTGAATACAGCATGGGGATTAGAAATGGACCGATCAAGTTTGAGCTTTCGTCAGTGCCATTTAAGGTTTTTTTGAGCTCACTGAGGATTGAAAATGGAACACTCTGATTGGTGCTTAATCAACACCAATCAAAGACCTAGGATTGTAAATGGCCCAATCAGGCTCGAAAGGCAGGAATCCTGAAGAGGACATAAGCCAGAACAGAAGCCAGCTTGAGGCATTTGCAGACAACTATAGACCATTCATCGGACCTTTTGCATACAGATTCATCAGGACTTCAAGACTTCTGTAGACATTCATAGACTTTGTGACCTCCACAGACTTGAAGACCTCTGTAAATCTTCACAGAGACATGGTCCCCACACCCACCTCCAGCCATGCCTCTAACATCACTAACATCACCTGCAAAGAGCACCATCAGCCTGGGCCCACTGTATCTCAAAGAGCTGTCTGCTCTTAGCTTAAGCCAACAGCTCTCAAAGAGATATAACACTAGTGTCTTTGGCACCACCTCCTGGTGACCAATGTTGATGGGCAATGTTGACTGTTGCTGACCACCACAACTGACCTGCGACCAGCACTGCTGACCTGTGTCTGGTCACCTCTGGGAAGTACACACCGCTTCTGATACTCTGGCTTCCTGATGCTGCTACATCCAGCACTTGCAGTGCTGTACAGCCCAGCCTTTGGGCTGCTGCTATGGTGTCACCTCAGCAGCCCCAGCTGTGATCGCCTCCAGCTGTTACCATGGGTTGGATCTTGGTACACCATTTACTGATATGCCACCAGCTCCAGGCTCTCATCAATGGGAAAATACTATCCTGCACAAGCAGCCTTTGTTTTGGACTACTGAATAGGTCTGGGGTAGGAGAGCCAGCAATTTGTGGCCTTAGAAACTCTTTCCTTTGTCCCAATCTTGCCTTTGTTAATAAACCCTGTTGTTGTACATTGAGCCTGAGTAGAATCTTGCAGTTTTGAGCACATGGGTGAGAACCCACACACAGTGACCTGTCCTCGACCTTGCACTGTTTTAGAGCCACCCACAACCACTATTATTGAATACTGAATGGCTCTGGAAATTAGCTTTTCCTACAGACTTGATAGTGTTTCTCAATGAATTGAAACTAAAATCAAAAGGCAAACAGTAATTATATGTAAAACTTTTTCTGCAACAAAGTCATCTCAATGAAAACAAACATGGTTTGAATCACAAAATAATGTCAAGCTGCATGTATATCCACTGCTATCAAGAGTTAAAACTACACACAAGGTATTCATTCCCAGAACTCTCACCTTATCCTTGTTAGAGTGGTTATTATCAAAAACAAAAGAGATAATGAATGCTTGTGAGGATGTGAAGGAAAGGACTACTTTGTGCACTGTAGATAGGACTGTAAATTGGTACAGTGACTTTGGGCTATGAAAATAGTATAAAGATTCTCAAAAAAAAAAAGCAATACTAGAACTGTAACAGGGTGGTCCCCAGGAAAAAGGGTGTGTCCATGTTCCCTGTCCCACCCAATGTAGGGTGGAACTGAGCAGGATATAAGAAGCTGGAGAAGAGAGACAGGACACACACAGAGGAGACAATATAATCACAGAAGACAGGAGGAGAAGGAAGAAGGATGGAAAGCCAGAAGAGGCCCAAGGAGCAGAGAGACTTGTAAAGAAGCTGCACTGGCCTGGACTGATTGAAAGAGATGTATGTGGGTGAGAGACCCATGGGGAGGTTAACGATGGCTGTGTTGATTTTGGTTTTGATTTTGTTCTGTTCCTCTCAGAATTGTCTGTTTCTGACCCTCCTTTTGTATGGGTCCCTGCCAAAAGGTATTTTGGTTCCTCCCAAAATTGTCTGGCTGTTTCTGACCCTTATGCGTGGGTCCCTGCCAAAAGCTGTTCTAGATTTGTGGCAGGCGTTGGAGACTTGCTTTGGGCTAATTCCGTTTGGGTGGACTTTTACCCACGAGGAGTTGGATAACATTGGGTCCTTGACTTAGATACTACAGTCTTTGTCTTCTCTGTCTTTTCTAATTGTATTAAAGTTTCTTTCCACAAAAGGTCCTATATGTTTTTTATTGATGCAGCGGATAGCAGAACCCATTTAGAACAGGGCAGGTCTGGGGTTTCAGGGGTGCCCCTCTCCCTGCCCTGTAACGGAACTACCATATAACCCAGCAATTCCATTTCTGGTATATATTTGAAGGAAATAAAATCACCATGTTAAAGAAATATCTACTTCCCCACATCCATGCAGCATTATTTACAACATGGAAACAAGACATGAAAAAATTAAGTGTCTATCAACAGATGAATAGGTAAATAAAATAAAATGTGGTGTGTATGTACATGCATGTGTGTGCACATGTGTAATAGAATACTATTCAGCCATAAAAAAGAAAGAAATTCTCCATTTGCAACAACATGAGGAACCTGAGGACATTATACTAAGTGAAATAAGTCAGAGAAAGACAAATACTATGTGATCTCACATACGTGGAACCTAAAAAAACTAACTCATAGAAAAACCAAAGTCATGGAAAAGGAGATCAGATTTGTGATTACAAGAGGCAAGAAGTGAAGTGTAGAGAAACTGCATAAAGGTACCCAAAGGTACAAAATTCTAGTTATACTGAGAAATAGAAAATACTGAAAGTGTACTGACTATGTAACAGAAAGTACTAAGGGGCCTCCCTGGTGGCCTAGGGGTTAAGTCTCAGTGATATCACCTCTATGACCTGAGTTTGATCCTGGCTAGGTAGCTAACCCACATAGGGTGCAGCAGACTCTCCTGTCTCGCTCCCCTTAGCAGTGTATTTCAGTGGATCTGCCTGTTCTGCTTCCTACTCTGTCTCTGATGACTCTTCTCATCCCCTGTACCTCTGACCTATACCCCAGTTCTTCTACACAAATATTAAAAAAAAAGTACTGAGGATATAATGTACAACATGACAACTATAGTTTACATTGCTGTATAATCTATTTTAAAGTTGTTAAAAGAGAAAATCCTAAAAATTCTCATCCTTTAATTTCTATCACAAGGAAAAAATACTCCTTCCCTTTTTCTTTTGTTTTTGGTATCTATATGAGATAATAGATGCTAACCTACTATGGCAATGACTTCATAATCTATTTAAGACAAGTCATTATGCCATATACCTTAAACAGGGATGTATCAATGTCAATTACATTAAGTAAAGCTAAAAGTGGGAGTGGAATAAAAAAGAGATCCATTCACATACCAGTTTGCAGCAGATACAATTTTGCAGATACAATTTTCCAAGTTCAAATGACAATATCAGCAGTGTTTTTCAGACCTCAATATAAATGAAGGAATATTTCTCACCTTAAAATCCATTTACCAGTGTAATTGAGGAGGTTCCACCTAGCCTTAAGTTGGAAGTGATTAATCTTCAATTAATATTAAAAGGCAAAAACCAGAAAAAGAATCTAGGAGAATTCTATAAATGCCTTCCAAGCAATTAACACACTCAATTAGAAACGTGTTCATGAACTGATATTAGCATTTGGCAGTACCTGCCTGTGTGTAAAAGACATTTTGCAAAGATGAAATATGCAAAACCTCACAAAGATCAGCAATAAGAGATGAGTATTTGCAATCAATTTCGATGCTAAGGAATACTAACTTTTTAACCTCAAACAAAATGTTACCCTCCCCACCAAAAGTACTCAATTATTTTATTTTAAATTTCATCAAAAAAAAAGTTTGTGGAGGGAGGGGCCTCCCTGCTGGCGCAAGGGGTTGAGTCTCAGTCTATGACGCTATCCAGAGCCACTGCAGCACGAGTTCGATCCCTGGCCAGGGAGCTTCCCATATGGCACAGCAGACCTCTCCTGTCTCGCCCACTGCTCCCCTCAGCAGTGTATGTCAGTCAATCTGCCTGTTCTGCTCCCCACTCTGTCTCTGATGAATCCTTTCTCTCTCTCACACACACACACACACACACACCCCACCTCCGGCCTTCACCCCAGCTTGACTGCATAAATAAATAAATCTTTTTTAAAAAAAACAGTTTGTGGCAATTTGTTGTTGTTTTCTTCCTCCTTCTACATAAATATTTCCATAATACTCTCTCTGCCTCTTGGCCCACAAAGTATAAAACATTTACTTTCTGGCCCGCCCACAACAGACAAGTTTCCCAACACACAGGTTAAAATAATTATCACAAATTGATTGTTAGCTACACAGTCGTGGACATCAAGTAACTTCTCTAAGTCTTTGTTTCCAGTCATAAATGAGGGGGATTAAAGAATATCTCTATGGTACCTTCCATGACTGACATAACACTGCTGAGCAGGAGCAGCGGGTGAGACAGGAGAGGTCCGCTGCGCCACATGGGAAGTCCCTGGCCAAGGATCAAACTCGTGCTGCAGTCATAAATGAGGGGGACTGAAGAATTCTATGGTATGGTAATATTCCAGCAGTAATAATATTTATTCATTTTACATGATACTATTTTCAATGGGAGTTTAGACCAATTTGTAAAGTATGAAAAAAGCCCTATAATGCAGTATTAAGAAAACACTATTACTATCACAGAAAATCAATAAATGATGCTGGGACAACCAGCTATACACATACAAAATAATGAAATTGGACTCCAACCCATATATGCAAAAATTAACTCAACATATCAATGATCTAAATTTAAGCTCTAAAATTATGAAACATTTAGAATAAAACATTAGGGAAGATCCTCACAACCTTGTATTTGGCAGTAGTTTCTTAAATAAGCCATGAAAAGCATAGGCAACAAAAGAAAAAAATACTGGACTCCATCAAAATTAAAAACGTTTGTACATCACAGGACTTTATTAAAATACTAAAAAGACACCCTACAGAATGAGAGAACACATTTGCAGATCATACATCAAATAGTAGATTAATATCCAAAATAAAGAACTCTTATAGTTCAACAATAAAAAAAAAAAACAAGCCAAATCAAAAATTTGCATTTTCAATACACAAATGGTCAATAAAAACACATGGGAAAATGCTCAGTCATTACTGATTAGGAAAATGTAAATCAAAATCACAACGAAATGAGACTTTACTCACAATCAAAGAAAGAAAATAAGTATTGACCAAGATATAGAGAAACTGGAACTCATACTCTGTAGGTGGGAATGTAAAATGGTATAGTTACTTTGGAAAACACTTTGGCACTTCCTCAAAAGATTAAACAGAGTGACCATATGACCCAGTAACCACACTATTAGGTATATACCCAAGATAAATGAAAACATGTTCACACGCACATACAAATATGTACATGAATGTTCATACTGGCATTACTCACAACAATCAAAAAGAGAGAAACAATCCAATTATCCATTACCTGAAGAGTGAAGAAATGAAACGTGGTATACCCATGCAATGGAATATTATTCAGCCACAAAGAGAAATGAAGTACTGACACATACCACAACATGGATGAACCTTGAAAATATCATAACTGAGTCAAAGAAGTCAGTCACAAAGAGCTTTCTATTGTATGAATCCAGAGAGACACAAAGTAGATTGCTAGTACCTCAGGCTGGAGAAGCTGGGATGGCAGAGTCTGACTCCCAACGGGTATAAAGTTTCTTTTGGAAGTGATAAAAATACAAAATGGGGGTCACCCTGGTGGCGCAACAGGTTAAGTCTCAGCACTATGAAGCTACCCAGAGCCACTGCAGCAGGAGTTCAACCAAGCCAGGGATATTCCCACATGGTGCAGCTGACCTCTCCTGTCTTTCCTACTGCTCCCCTCAGTCGTGTATTTTAGTAGATCTGCCTGTTCGGCTCCCCATTCTGTCTCTGGTGAATCCTCTCACCCCCTCCCCCAACACCTCTGGCCTATACCCCAGCTTACATGCATAAATAAATCTAAAAAAAAAAACACAAAATAATTTAGGTGATGGATGCACAACTGTGGATATACTTAAATCATTGAATTATATACTTTAAATGGGTGAATTGGGCCTCCCTGGTGGCGCAGTGGTTAAGTGTTGCACTGTGGAGCTGTCGGCAGTGGAGACGCGAGTTCAAGGCCCGGCTAGGGAGATTCCCACATGGCGCGGCAGACCTCTCCTGCCTCGCCCGTGGCTCCCCTCGGCAGTGTATTTCCATCGATCTGCCTGTTCTGCTCCCAGCTCTGTCTCTGGTGAACCCTCTCACCACCCCACTCTTCTGGCCTGTACCCCAGCTTGTATGCATAAATAAATAAATCTTTAAAAAATGATAATAATAAAAATAAATAAATGGGTGAATTTTCTGGTATTTGGATTATATCTCAATAAAACTTGTTTTAGTCACAGAGGAAAGTCTTACAGATAAATGTTGAACAGACAACTAATGTCACAAAATATTCAAATAACGTGCCATCTTATCTCAATTCTAAGAAGAAAAATTATATATCTTCTCCAGATTAAACTTCACTTATTTGTATAGTCTCATATTGTTTGTATAGTGACTTTACGTAAGTGAGAACTTCAAGACATTTAAACAAGGAATACGGGCCTCCCTGGTGGTGCAGCGGTTGGGCGCTGCGCTGTGGAGCTGGCGGCAGCAGCAACACGAGTTCGATGCCCAGCCAGGGAGATTCCCACACAGCGCGGCAGACCTCTCCTGCCTCACCCGCTGCTCCCCTCAGCAGCGTGTTTCCGTCGATCTGCCTGTGCTGCTCCCCACTCTGTCTCTGGTGAACCCTCTCGCCGCCCCACACCTCTGGCTTGTACCCCAGCTTGTATGCGTAAATAAATAAATCTTTAAAAAAATAAAAATAAACAAGGAATACCAAGTAGCACCTAAACTCCTTAGCTTAGCATGAACGACCTCAGTGCACAGGATTCAGCTTTCTCACTATGCTGTACACTGGTCTAAATATACCCATTTGTTTTTCACCTGAACCTTCTGCATTTACAATTACCACTGCTTTAGCATCCTCTTCCTGCCTTTGTGGTCCATAAATTCATCAACATCATTCTCCTTGATCTCCTCCTTTAACATCTTCCTCATTCTTAAAAGTCTAATGCTTTCAAGGTCTAATGTCCTGATGCCCTTGCTGGGTAAACACTGGCCTTCTTCTTCAAAATGCCAAAAGATTTTTGTTTGTAATTTTCTTTTGGTGCACAGCCATCTAGTTCTCACCATGCTGGACAGACTGGTCAACATACTTACTGTTGCCTCTCCAGAGAAAAGCTCTACCAACATCACCTTGCATGTAAAGGAGCTGCTTAGTTCCCATTATCTCCAAATCTACAAGTAAATGCCTTGTAACCCTAGAGCAGATTTTAATTAGATGCATGGAGGGAGGGGGAGAAGTGCCTAACCCAAGAGACAACAATCCTACAGAATGGCCTCAGTCTATGCAGCAAGAGCTTGCTAAAGAGTTTAGCCCAACAGAAATGACAGATTCTCTCTCTTGGATGCACAAACGTGGCCAGAGAAAAGGACATATGACAGCACAGACCATAAATGAGACAAAACTGTAAGGTAAGAGAAAGCAAATACAATGAAGAGGGTGAAGTCAGGGGTTGAGTGAGATAAAAATGTTAACCAGAGACCCAAAAGAGACCTTTAAAAATCCCAGTGGACATTAAAAAGGCTGCAAGTAAACATAGTCTCTACAGCTTCAGTAGATTCTTCCAGTCCCCTAAAAATAACCCAGTCTCTCTGAGGCCTGGATCCACACTGTCATTCTGAGTTACTATGGAATTATAGGCTCCCTTTTACCATGTGGACCTGTGCAATGAATATTCAATTATTTAAGAAACCCAAATATCTCTTCATTACCTCTGACAGAAAAAAGTCTAACATCCACTAATAACCTTCCAAGCAGTTACTTCTGTAAGAGGGTGGTCCTCAGGAAAGGGGAGTGTCCCAGGACCCCACCCCCACCTCAAGCCAGAGAGATCCAAGACACCTAGGACTATGAGTCCCATAATGCCATCATCACCGAAGGAAGGATGCTGAGGACTGAGGGTGGAGTTAAGAAATGGTGCTTTGGTATATTAGAGCAGACATGTGAGCTTGGGCGCTCTCTACTGCTCTTGGTTGTTGATTGCCAGGTTTTTCAGTGCGCCATTGAGATTCCAGCTCAGTGGAACTGGTAGGACGCATTCACCAATTTATTCTTTATCTTTTTCTCTTCCGTTTTTGTAAATAAACCTTTTATTAATTTTATTGTGTGTGTCTGCAGTTGAGTCTTCTAAGTCCCTTTTAAGCACATGGGTAAGAACCCACAGACAGGCATCCCATTATATCGGGGCTGCCCTGTAACACTTCCTTGAATGCAAAGACCCAGTTTATTCAAAGAATTGACAAAAATACCTGGAACTGCCCTTCACAAAGCCCAGTTCACTACAGTAGAAATGTTAAATGAGCAAAATCTCAGAGAGCCAGATTGTTCTCAAACAGTAGGAAATAGGAAAATTCAAAGATAATTAAGACTACTCCTCTGTACAAAAAGAGGACCAAAACAGTGAGAAAGATACTGACCCTAAACTGGTGACCTAGACATAAGTGATTCAGGGCATTAGAGTCCCCTGGTTGTAAATGGATCAAAAATGGACACATGACTCAATCTAGTTGATGACAGTCAGGCTCGCAACTTTTGTTTGAGTTGTTAGATGAAGAGAAGCTATTCCTAGAGCACTTAAGATGGAAGGGCAGCAACTGGAGTTGGTTCAGCCATCTTACTGAGAAGAGACTGGGTCTTGGTTACATCACCTAAGCTACAAAAGTTATACCTGAAACCCAAGATTTCCCTGGATTTTTCAGTAATATAAGACAAAATATTCTCTCTGAAAGTCAATTTAGTCTACTGTCAATTGTAACCAAGACTCATTTTGTAACCGGGCTGAGTCCAGAGTCCAGTGGGGGTGGTGCCCCCTGGAGGGGGTTTGCTGATGAGAATGAATAGCCCCAGGGAAAATGCTAACTTTGCATTTTGGGGTGGAGAATCTGATGAGAAATAAAAGGAACTGAAAGAGAAGGGGAAGTAGAATAGTCATGATGTAGGAATAGAGGAATCAGCGGCAGAAAATGTAGCCGCCAAGATTGACAATTTGGAAATCAGACGCCAGGAGTCTTTGAGCAACCAGGATATAGAGTTTCAGATTGAGCGTTTCTGGAATATTTAAGTGACTTTGGGACCAGCGACTTTGGAGGCTTTGCAAGTAGCCAAGCGATGGAAACTGTTCCCAGTTTTGTTTTTGCTGCAGCCAAAGGAAGAAGGCAGAGGCCTAAAGCGGGCGCCTCCTAAAATGCGTGATTGCAGTCTGATGGGCCGTCTGGCCACTGTAGTTGCTATCTGCAGTGTTGTTGACCTGGTGCTATGCTGGGGCACCATGACAGTTTCAGGAGCATCTCCACGTGTGTTCTGTGTTGTCCTCGTTAGTTGGAACCTGGCCTACAGTCTGATTGTTGCGTGTCTGCAGAAGAAGGGAGATGCCATTTTGGAAACGTGGCCCATTGTTTGGAAGAGGAGCTCTACATCAGCAGTGGCAAGAAGACGCCACCTTTGTTACTTTTCTGGGACTTAAAGGACTGGACACTGTTTTAAGTGAGGTAAACAACCATATGTCAACTTTAGTAATTCTTTGCTTTTTTTCCCTGTTTGTTAATACTTTGTGTGCCGGTGCCCTTTAAATTTACCAGCCCTTGGGGCCAGCCATTTTCTGTGCCACCACATGAATAGTATAAGCATTCAATGAAACACACACAACTCCTGAACTACTGGATATTAAAAAAAACTGTAATATCTCTCATAAAACACCTAACACTTTCACCAAAACAATGTGTAAAGCTTCTAGACTGAGTACGATCAAAGAAATAGCTCCTAATAGTTCCAAATAAATCCACCGTGGCGTGAATAACCGGAGACTAGATGAACATGTATTAATACGTGAGCGGACACCTGATACTGGTGACAAAAACACGTACTAATACGTGAGTGGACCACAAAAGTGTTAAATAAATCCCAATGTAGTTATTCCCTAAACCTGAGTAGCCTTGCAAATGTGCACATGGGTGCAGAGCCAAGATAGCGACCGGTAAGCAAATGGGGTACAGCCTTTGGCAACTCTGAAACCCCTTTTGCCTGGTATCAACTTCATAAAGGTTTTCCCCAAAAATCCATAGTTCACATTTCTCTTTGACTTTTTAAAAAATTCTGTTGCACTCTATATTTTAAAATTAACCCACATCCCAACATTACAATAGATTTGCTATTCATTTCTGATTTTTAGTATATATATATATATATATATATATATATATACACACACACACATATACACAAGTCATTTTAAGATTTTTATTTTTTATTTATACATACAAGCTGGGGTACAGGCCAGAGGTGTGGGGCGGCGAGAGGGTTCACCAGAGACAGAGTGGGGAGCAGAACAGGCAGATCAGAAATACACTGCTGAAAGGAGCAGCGGGCGAGGCAGGAGAGGTCTGCCACACCATGTGGGATTCTCCCCGGCCGGGCGTCGAACTCGCGTCGCCGCTGCCGACAGCTCCACAGCGCAGCTCTTAACCGCTGCGCCACCGGGGAGGCCCCACAAGTCATTTTGAACTGACAGTCATTCTATTCTAAAAGGATCCTTGTCACCACATTGCCCCACTCCGCACACACACCCAATATAGCTTTACAGTTGTTCTATAAGCTTTATGGGAGTTCCTGAACATAACCACCCCTTGACACATTCTTCCTGGGAGTTTTTACTTGAGGGAAAAAAACATCAATCTCTCCCCCAGAATAATGCCTTTGTTGACCCTGCCACTAAATTTATAAAAAATCTGTATCACCTCTATCAGATCAAGTCACATACTATCTGGGACTTAAACCAGTTTCAATACCAAAATAATTTGTGTCAAAGTTCAGATTATTTAAGCCAACCAGTAACTTCCAACAAAGGCAGTAATATCCCCACTATGAGCCATCTCCCTTGTATGTCATCAGACCTGGCTCCTTCCACACTGTCACTGCTCAAATTTTTTCCATTATGACCAACAGAATATTTATTCTCTTGTTACCAAACTCCAGGCTGCCTCAACTTTTAGACAAATGTTTCTTCTACTTGCTTATTTTGACTTAAACCTTACTGCCTTCCTGATGCAGCTTCCAAACCATGATTATCCTCCTTCATGGCCCCACCTTCAAGATCAATCTTCTCATCATCACTCGCCATCTTCTGGTCTCTTAGTCATGCCTCCTCATTCACTTCAGACTTAGGAGACAAGCACATATTTGTCTTCTCTATGAAATCTATCACAGTCCTGAGAGATTTCAATGTCCATAAAGACAACTCACCCAATTACTATATACTGGAATTCACAGAGCTCTTTAGTTCCAGATTTTCATGTTTAACTCTTTTAGACACCTATTCTTAAGTTCTCTACTCTGGATTTTACCATCACTTCAAACTGCTTTTCCCTCATTAGTCTGGTAGTTCACCAATTAAAAAAAAAAACAAAACACCTAACTTCAGATTTATACCTCTTTCTCTAAACCTGAACACAAAAATCACAGCTCCAGGTCAATACTCTTTCTGAAAATTGAGTTCCTCTACAGAAAAATCAAACTAGATACACTAATAACACTATATAATCTCCAACCTTAATCCCGTAAAAGAAATTTAATAAATTCCCTCTTCAATTTCCCTTAACATTTTTTTCCAATCATTTTTCTCTCCTCAAGCCCCCTAATCACCCCTTGCCCAGGCCCTTCACTCTCAACCAACAATCTTGTTTCTGATATTATAGAAATAAATTATCAGGCATGCCCCACTCCCTCCACCTCCACACTCTAGCTATCTTCTTACCCATATTTATACCTCTCCTTGCCTATTTTTAAATCAATCCTAGAAAATAAGGTACCCTTTCTCCTGTTTAAAGGCTAACCCAATCACCTACACCCTCAATCCATATACACTATGACTCCCACGCCCTTCCACACTTTGTCCTATCAGCCCTGCCATAACTTCAGTCTTCAAGCTGCCCTTCCCTGTGAGCACCTTCACCCTCAGCACACACTGAAGGTCAGGTCTTATCCTGAATACAAAGTCCTTCCTGGCTCCCATTCAGTGTCTTCTTCCTCTCCTCAAGAAGGATCACACTGGCTTCTTCATGAAGACAGCCGTTGGTAGGGGAGGCTGGTCACTAGCCCAGGAGAAAATAAGCTCAGGGGACAACGGCCACTTCCCTCTCATCCTGGACAACAAATGCAGGAAGTTGTGCTCCATCCAAAAATATGAGAGTTGGTGGGAGGGCATCTACCGTACCAACATCAGGTCTAACCCAGTCCCATGGCATGTGATGCCACCTGCCCTGGTGAGCTGCAGCAGCTGGTGCAGAGGGCTTGGCAGAGTAGTGAGAGTTGGCCCTGGTTGGGCCTACTCAGGATGGGTGCAGGTGGGTGCATAACCAGTGAGGGGGCACAGGCTGGCTGGTAGAACAGCACTGGGAAGCTGGGGTGAAGCACTGAGAAGAATAGAACAGAGGGGGGTTGGGTCCTTGGGGACATGGTATCCAGCGCACCAGGACTAGCAGAGGAACCCTTCTCAAACAGAAGTTGTTCTCTTATTCTACCTCCCTTCCTCCTCCCCCTTTCTCCTCTAATTCCTCCTTTCCAACTCTCCCTGTCTTCCTTCCCCTACTTCCCCCTCCTGTTTCTATTTTCCCTCTTATTTACTCTTTCTCTCCCCTCTCCTCTCCTCTCTTCTTCCCTGCCTCCTCTTATTACCTGCCACTTACTCTTCCACCAACTGTAATGGAAATTCTACCCTCAACCCCCTACTAAAAATGTTCATTAAGACCACAATGTCTTCTTAATCACCAAGTCAAATTAATTTTTCCTGTATTTTCTACTCATACATGGTATTTGACAGTTACTGTCTCCCTCTTAAAATGCTGTACCAGCATATTGACCAATATACAGTCTCTCGACTCATATGTATTTGAATAAGTAAGGGTACAAAATGAAGTAATATCATGCATTTTTCTGGACTACAAGGATTCATGGTAATTACCTACAACATCAAGGACCAAATTAGATTAGGTAGCACAAATCAGTAGTAGAACAATCAGCTCAATTTCTCCAGTCACCCTCCAATACCCAAAATCATAAACAGAAACACAGAGGCGTTTTTGTTTTTGTTTTTTAAAAGATTTATTTATTTATGCATACAAGCTGGGGTGCGGGGTGGTGAGAGGGTTCACCAGAGACAGAGTGGGGAGAAGGTTAACCTGAGACAAAGTGGGGAGTAGAACAGACAGATCGATGGAAATACACTGCTGAGGGGAGCAGCGGGCGAGGCAAGAGAGGTCTGCTGCGCCATGTGGGAATCTCCCGGGCTGGGCATCGAACTCTCGAGCCACAGATGCCGACAGCTCCACAGGGCTGCACTTAACCCACTGCATCACCAGGGAGGCCCAGGTACACAGGTTTGATGATAAGCTAGAGCAAAGCAATGAAAATGTTCAAGGAATCCAGTGTTCCAAGAAAAGAATGGTGTAAACCTATGTTTTTTTTACTAAGTACCATGTGATGCAGAGACTCCCAACATACATTCACTGTACTTACATGTCATGAGAACACACATAAAGTGGAAATCAGCTAAGCCTAAATCAGTCTGGAGCACCAAATACTTCAAGAGTTTACAAGTAAACAAAGTTTAGTTTTTCAAAAGCTATGAGAAGTGAAGTGAGCTAGCAGCAGACACACATGAGAATGTAGAATTCCTACTTTCTCATGCCTAGTTTAAACCACTGAACATTCACTTTGTTTCTAAGCAAATTTCTTCCCACACATTTTCCATTAATTATTCCCACTGTCAATGTTTTAAACAATTTCAGGTGCTAATGTCAGCAGCAGTACTTATTAAAACACATTCCTGCCTTGGAAAGAAACTTTTCCAGATACATAATAAAGACTCAGAGACCCAGGACTACCAAACATGACTCTAAAACACCAGAATCCTCTGTACCTTCTTGTTGTTTGGATCATATATACTTTTATATATCCTATATACTCTTTCTCAAACATTTAATTACTAACAACAGGCTATAAATTTGTATAGTTTCTGTATTTCTATATTCTATTTCTCTATATTCTAAATTTGTAAAGTTTCTTCTTTTTTGTTTAACATTTACTTTTTTATTTATCCATATAAGCTGGGGTGTAAACCAGAGGTGTGGGGTGGTGAGAGAATTCCCCAGAGACAGAGTGAGGAATAGAACAGACAGATTGACTGAAGCACACTGCTGAGGGGAGCAGCGGGTGAGGCAGGAGAGGTCTGCTGCGTCATGTGGGAAGCTCCCTGGCCCGGTGCTGCAGTGGCTCTGGAGAGCTTCATAGTGCTACGATTAACCTGTTGCGCCACCAGGGAGGCCCCCTAAATTTGTAAAGTTTCTAACAAATTTAAACATATACTTATTTCTCACGTCAAGACAGGGCAAGTGGTAATATTCTTTATTAGTGAGGAAACTAAAACCTAACTGTTCATTGATTGTAAATTACAGCAAAAAGTTGGTAATCAGGCATGATCACAACCAAGTTTTCTCTACTCTCTCCTACTTCTACCTCCTCACTATTTTTCCCTCTTTCCTATACAGATTAAAGAAAAGGTATCTCTCCTTTCTAGAGCTAATCCCCACCCAGACTCAAGACTAGAACCCCTAACTTCCTGCTATGGAACCTTCAATTAACACATTTTTCCTACCCATAATGTCCTCCTCTCCTCTAACAGTATCTCCTCACTCTATATTCAAATCTTCTCATCCTAAGGAAAAAAAATCCCTCAACTCTTCCTACTCCACAGACTATGAATGACCCACTCTCTTCCCTTCTCTTGCCTACTTTAGGCACTTGTACTGCACTTTCATCTCTCCACTAAACATTCCTTATTTAAAGTCACTAATGAATTCCTAGCGGTCAAATCCAAAACTACTTTTCAGTTCTTATCCTTAATTAATCCTTTTATAGCATTAGTTTATGGTAAAAGAGACACAGAAATTATTTACATGATGAAAGATTTCAGAACTTCAGAGGAATGGGCAGCTTCACATGATGCCATTTCAACCATGATTTCAGTCCACATGCTTTCCAAGAATGTCACCATCTTTAAATAAGAAATAACCCTTGGGGCCTCCCTGGTGGCACAGGAGTTGAAGTCTCAGCACTATCAAGCTATCACCAACCACTGCAGCATGAGTTCCATCCCCAGTCAGGGAGCTAACCCATATGGCGCAGCAGACCTCTATAGACCCACTGCTCCCCTCAGCAGTGTGTTTCAGCAGACCCACCTGTTCTGCTCCCCACTCTGTTTCTGGTGAATCCTCTCACACACACCCCCACACACCTCTGGCATACTCCCTAGTTCTGGTATGCATAAATAAATAGATCTTTTTTAAAAACTATGTATACAGATATGTAAATAGAAGAAAAAGTAAAATGATGAAAGATGCATACCAAATTATTAACAGCTGTATGAATGGAGGGGGAAAAGACTGGAAGGGGAAGAGGGAACAGGGTACAAGTGAAATATCAAAAAAGAAAATTTTCCTTTTCTAACCTATAAATTTCTGTATATCATTTGAGGTTTTTACCATGTATTACTTATGTTTTATGTTTATGTTAACAAAAATTAATTTAAATATGGTTCTCCCTCAATTAGAAACATTCTCAGAAAAGAAAAGATAATCAAATACAATGAGAAACTTGAACAAGAACAAGGACAGCCTTGGGAAGTACACAGAATTAAGTAATATTATGCTGATATTTTCTGAATGAGCTTCTGATGGAGAAGTCCCAAAAAAAATGAATGCAAAAAGTCTAATAAAAGCAAAAAATAAATAAATAAATAGCATTTAATTATGTATTACTGAAAAGAACAACGTTCACTGAAATTAAACATTTAAGAGAACGTGCTTCTTCCCAGTTAGGATACTACTTAAATGGGGGTACCTCACATGAGTAGGCCTCTCCATGACCCACTGAAAAGTATTATACAAAACAGAATTTCAGCTTCCAGTACATACATAGTTATTTAAATCTTCAGTTGAACTGGACAACCTTCCAACCCACTTGCACGGCTCATACTGTGCTATTTTAAAGTCATGCAGAAAAAAATAGATTCTGTATCTCTTCATTATTTTTGGCTACTTGAAAATGAATTTAAAAGATGCTCAGATAAAATCTACTGCCCCTGAGATTGATTTAAAAGAAGCTGCTCAGAGAAAATCAACTACCATCTGAAATTCATATTTTATACATATATGACTTAGAATGAGTGTTTTTAAGATTTATTATGAAAAAATTGGAAAATTTCTTTCACATTTAATGCCATCTGGTAACTCTCCACGAGGAGGAGACAAATAAGGAAATATTAAAATATTAATCCATACCTGTAACTCCTTGGCAGTACAGTAATCCGAAAGTTTAGTTCTGTCACCTGTAAGACGCAAGACCTAACAGCTATCTGCTACTGTAGAGTGTTCAGTCATAATTAAAATGTTACTTAAGGGCCTCCCCGGTGGCGCAGCGGTTAAGTGCTGCGCCGTGGAGCTGTTGGCAGCGGCAATGTGAGTTCGACGCCCGGCCAGGGAGAATCCCATATGGCGCGGCAGACCTCTCCTGCCTTGCCCGCTGCTCCCCTCAGCAGTGTATTTCTGATCTGCCTGTTCTGCTACCCGCTCTGTCTCTGGTGAACCCTCTCGCCGCCCCACGCCTCTGGCCTGCACCCCAACTTGTATGTATAAATAAAAAAATAAATAAATCTTAAAAAAAATGTTACTTAAGGAAGATCTAAGGTTTTCAAATATTTTTAACTGTATTTAAACTTTAAAGTTTAAAATCTTAAAATCTTTAAAGTAGGTTATCACACAAAAAGTTACTAAAACCAGGAAAAACACTTTTTGTCAAAAACATTATTTATATTGTTTTTAAATTATTTCAATGTAGTGAACATAAATTTGCATTCTGACATGTTCTTTTATTATTATTAAATAAAGAACCCTTCACTATAAACATACCATACAATTTGAGCATTTGTTCGAAATAATTAATCATAAGACACATTTTGCACTTATTTTATCAGCACTGTTAACAGCAGCTAAGAGAATTCAGAAGGAAGATAAGGTACCCAACCTCAATGAACTTATTTTCTAATATGTGTATTTACTGTACACATGAAAAAATTAAGGAACCATAGATAACATAAATGAAGTATTAAATCAAGAGAAGCAGACTGATGCTACAGGACTTCAAGCACAAGGAAAACAACAAAGACTAGATGAAATCACCAGAGAAAGTTCTGCAGCGTACAATCCTAGAGAAAATGCTTTCCTCATTCAGGGTTGACTATTAATGAAGTAAGATTCCTCTGAGTGATTAGGAAATAAAACTCACCTTACTAAACCACTTTGATAAGTTAATCAGATAAGATCTTTCCCTCAAAAGTGCTTATAATCAAGAGATACTACAAAACAAATATTAATTAAAAGATTATCAGCTCACAGTGGAGGTTGGGGGGGGTGGGCAGGAAAGGAGAACATTCCCACTGAGGAAACTACATGAGCAAAGGCACAGAAGCTAGAATATGTATATGATATTCCCACACACAAAAATAGCGTCGTTTGACTAAGCACAGAAGGCAAGGTGAGATATGATGGGAAATAAAGACATTTAACAGGATGGTTAGGAGCTATGTGGCCTAACACAAACTATTTATCCCCAGGGGCTTCAGTTTCTTCATGTGCAGAATGAAGATAGTAACACTGCCCAAGCCATACTGGCATGGCAGTTTATTCACTCACTCGGCCAACATTTCCTGAGTACTTGCTCTAAGCATCAACATTGTTTAAATTACGTGAAGTCAGCAGTAAGCAATCTGCTGCTCTGTAGTACTTAAGTGTTAGTAAGGGAAACAAACAAAAAGACTGCTATGACATATACATGATTATAACAGTGATGGGTGCTATTTATTGAAGGGAAAAAAGCAGAGAAGAGGAATAGAGAAAAAAGTCAGAATTTGAATCAATGTGAAAGACCTGAGGACTCAAGTCACAAAGTGTTCTACACAGAGGAAAATGAAAGGACATTTTCAAAGAAGGGTGAGGACAAGGAGCTAGAGCGTCGGGTGTAAGTGGTGAAAGATCGAGGTGGTAAAAGATGAGGTCAGAGAAATAAGAGGGGATCTGACCACACAGAACATTACAGGCTATTGTAGAGATTTTAGCTTTTGTCAGAAACGGCAAACAACTGGAGAATCCTAAGCATGACATTCATTATCTAATTTAGCAGCCTCTCTGATTAAGCAGTATTTCTCTGGCTGACAGATAAAGAATCTATTATATAAGAAAGAGGTAAAGTGGTAACATATACCTGAAGAGATAGGATTCTCTATTTCTAAATCAGTGTTGTAAACCAATGTTACCTTAATTAACAAAAAACAAGGAAGGTCAGGAGGAAGAATCACTTGGATTAAATTAGATAACGGTGTTTAACACAGTGTCAGACATATAAATGTCCCTTAAATGATAGTTATTTTTCCAGAAGTAGAAAAGAATTCCTCCTCCCAATGGACCAAATACTAGCAAGAAGCCAGCTGAATTTAAGGCCAAAGTTTTGAGGCAAAGAAGTGTACCACATGTAATCTTAGTATAAAAACATTTAATCTGAAAAAGCCTTAACCTATAACCCTAAAGTATATATGGAATTGTAAAACCAATGTTATCTAAATAAAAAATTAAATTAAAAACATTTAAATAATAATTGATAACTTTTATAAAAACTTCCTAAGAAAATGCAGAGGTTCTGTTCCTATCCACTTCCTTACTAGTATGACACTTGACAGCAGAGTACTCTCAAAAAATAAATTTAAGAAAATTTGAGGATTATGCTCAGTGGAAATAAGTCAGAAGGAAAAAGAAAAATACCTGATGGTATCACTTATAGGAGGGATATAGGCGAACCAAATAAGGGATCAGGAAAAAAAAAAAGAAAAAACTAGCAGGAAACTAAAAATCGAAGACCTTCAGCAGGGCAGAGTGAGGGAAAGGGATTAAAACAGGGGCAGGAAGAGCACAAGAGACTACGGTGATGGTTCACCGATGACTTGGTGGTGGAATTACACCTGAGAGGAAAAATCAAACATTGTACAAAAATGAACAATGATGTAAACATGTATGTGAAGATTTTAAAAAAAGAAAAAGTGAGGAAGTAAATGATGACTTCATATAAAAATATTTCAATCTGGAAAGTCTGTTCTTTTGTAATGTACCATTTCAAATGGCACCAATATAGGTCGTCTCTGATGATTGAACTTTCTTAAATTCTCAGTGACAATACAAAAAGCTGGTTGCAAGAACTACCATTATTTAAAATTAAAAGGCAGTTACAACATTTTTTAAAAATTGAAAAGTTACCTGCAGCGCTGAAAAGCTTTCATTTTGAAAATATAAATACAGTTAACAGCTTGAAAAACACTGTGATTGACATCTGGCAAAGGGGTCACCTAGGTGGAGTAAAGGTACACCGGTACTCTAATTTCTCCTTCCAAACTCAGTGAATGCAAATTAGGACCAAATTCTCACGTGACTCCAACCTCCACATAAGATTCAGGGCTACTGGACTATCCCATTCCCACTCCTTAAACATAAAGCTCTCTAGTAGCACTGCAAGTCATACCAGACTTTGCCTATAAAATTAAGATTCCAGGGTGTCCCCGGTGGTGCAGCGGTTGAGCGCAGCACTGTGGAGCTGTCGGCAGCGGCGACCGAGTTTGACGAGTTTGACGCCCAGCCCGGGAGAATCCCACATGGTGCAGCAGACCTCTCCTGCCTCGCCGGCTGCTCTCCTCAGCAGTGTACTTCTGATCTGCCTGTTCTGCTCCCCACTCTGTCTCTGGTGAACCCTCTCGCCGCCCCACGCCTCTGGCCTGTACGCCAGCTTGTATGTATAAATAAAAATAAAAAATCTTTAAAAAAAAAATCAAGATTCCACACCACAGGAACCCCACAGTTCCATAGTTACGTATTGTCAAAACCACGGGAAAAGGTATTTCAGTTTGTTAGGTAATGATGACACTCATGATGAGAGCAACAACTATTTACTAAGTGCTTCCTATACACCAAACATGGTTTTTGGCATTTTACATTCATCTCATCAGTTCTCACAAGCTCAAGGCAGATATTATTATCCCTACTGTATTAACAAGAAAAGATGATGAGAATTGGGGCCTCCCTGGCGGCGCAGGGGTTAAAGTCTCAGCACTATCAAGCTATCACTAGCCACTGTGGCAGGAGTTCCTTCCTCCGCCAGGGAGCTAACCCACATGGCGCAGCAGACTTCTCCTGTCTCAGCAGATTTCTCCTGTCTCTCACCTGCTGCTCCCCTCAGCAGTGTATTTCAATCGATCTGCGCCCCATTCTGTCTCCAGTGAATCCTCTCACCACAGCCTTCCCCCCACCTTTGGCCTACACCCTAAATCTTGTATGTAAAAATGAATAAATCTTTAAAAAACAAAAGTGATGAGAAAGTAACTTGTAAGAGACACAAAGAAAGTGGTGAGAAAGAAATTTAAACAAAGGATCAAGAAATCAGAACAGTGAGGGCAGTCTCAAGGAACACTGGAAGCTAGAAGCAAGGCCTTCAGAATTTTTGAAGGAAAATGATTTCCAACTCTAGAATGCTACTATTCTGTCTTCATGAATGGTAAAGGTAATGGGTCTATGATAGGGGGTCATCAGACTGCTAGGCCTGATGTCTGTTTTTGTAAATAGTTTTATTGAACAGAGCCATGTACATTCTCTCATGCATTGTCTATAGCTGCTGTTGTAATACAACTACAGTGCTGAGTTGTTAAGGCAGAGCCTAAAGTATTTACTGTCTGGTCCTTTACACATAAAATTTACCAGTCCCTGGTCTATGAATATGAATCACTGACAGCCATGAAATATGGAGGGCTGAAGGCAGCTGATAAAAGTTACAACTCTTGAATACAGTGCTGGAAAATAAGGATAAGACTACATGGCACATTTATCTACCAAAAAAAATTTTCAGTAATTATTTGAACACAAGTGACCAATTTCTGATGTTTATTTCAGTACTTACCTCCTAGTAGTTCAGGAATTCTGAAGAAAGCACCTAGAAAATGAACAGTCATCATTAAATTACTTGGAGAATAATTATAAAATATGTGACTTCCCAAAGATTTTGCTTCTTTTATTCTCTGGCCAACCATCTTTTGAATGTCCTGCTACTTATTAACACTACCAATAACAGAGGACAGGGAAAAACAAAAACACAGGAAAGGGTAGCAGATAAATTGCTTTAGCAGGTAAAAACACTTAGAAAAGAGTTGAAAATTGTTATAATATGTTAGAAAACCAAAGTTTTAAATACCGACAAAATAAGTTAAATATGAACCAACAGCGAGACACAATTGCAAAAAACTCTAAAGTAGGGTGTGCTATCAAAAATCTGAAAACTAATTCTTCTATATGCTGGGCATATAGATTTAGGCGGGCTCACCTAAATCTGGAATAATACAGTAGGTCCTCAATGTCTTCAACGGATTCTTGGAAACAGACTTTAAAAGAAATGATATACAAAGAAAGCAGATTCTCAAATAATAGTCCTCTCTTCAATATCAGACAGGATTGTTTTGTTTTTTATCAGTCTCATAAAGATACCAGTTATTTAAGGATCTGCTATGTTATAGCCTGTTTTGGTACCATCTTAGTTTTTCTTTATTAAAGTAACAATGGTTACTTTATATGATTTAGGGGAGCAGCCTGACACCTCCCCCAGATGTATGTTACCACACCAGCCTCACCATCAAAAGCCATAGTCCTTTACCTAAACCACTAGGCCCTCCACCCACCTTTGTTCCCACTACCACAGTTCCTCCCCCTCTAGTAGCCTCAATTCTTGGCACCATCTTTTAAGGAGGCCAGAGGTAAGGAGAGGAGAGTATAAAGAAACTATGATGTATTAAAGAAAGGTTGAAATATTACGTATTTTCTTAATTTTAATGACCATTATTATAGTATTAAACATTAAAACCACCAAAAAGAAATATTTCCATATACAATTCATTAAATAATAAATATTGAAAAACGACTACAAACCAGGTACTGTTGTAGGAAGACAAAATCCCTGACCTTTTAGAGCGTACATTCTAATGGGGAACACAGAAAATAAACAAACCAAAAATTTAATAATTTATTTAATAAATAATCTAATTTCAGATAGCTATAATTTTGCCATTATTACTTTTTATTTTTCTGAATTTTCATATGCATATATTTTTGCATAAGAATCATATGTACATATTTTTCTATGTCACTTTATAAAGCAGGATCTTTGCGATTTGGTTCTACTCTTCATTTAACATCATTTTGAGGACCTCCCTGGTGGCACAGGGGTTAAGGTCTCAGCACTATCAAGCTATCATCAGCTACTGCAGCATAAGTCCGGCCAGCGCGCTGACCCACATGTGCAGCAGACCTCTCCTGTCTCACCTGCTGCTCCCCTCAGTAGTGCATTTTGGTAGATCTGCCTGTTCTGCTCCCCACTTTGTCTCTAGTGAACCCTCTCACCGCCCCACACCTCTGGCCTGTACCCCAGCTTGTATGCAAAAATAAACAAACAGGCAGGTCAACCAAATTACACAGCTGAGGGCAGCAGTGGGCGAGGAAGGAGAGGTCTGCTGCACCACATGGGTTGCTCCTGGCCAGGCATCGAACTCGCGCCACAGCCACCAACAGCTCCACAGCGCTGCACTTAACCCACTGCACCACGAGGGAGACCCACTAAATCCTTTTTTTAAAAAAGTGAAAAATAAGAATGAAAGAATATGTTGCAACTCAGAAAGTATTTCTCAAAAATTTTTTTAAAGAATTATTTTATTTATTTATGCATACAAGAACTAGGGTGTAGGCCAAAGGGGAGTGAGTGGGGATGTGGGTAAAGAGGATTCGTCAGAGACAGAGTGGGAAACAGAACAGGCAGATTGACTGAAATACACTGCTGAGGGGAGCAGCAGGTGAGAAAGAAGTCTGCTGCGCCATGTGGGTCAGCTGCCTGACCAGGGATCAGATGGAACTCAGCGCTGAGACTTAACCCTTACACCACCAGGGAGGCCCGTATTTTTCACTTTTAATATTGCAATTTACTTAATAGTCCTCTATTCTTCGACACATGTTATGTCCTGTTACTTTAAGTACAACAAAGGACAGGGGGAGGATAAGGGCACAAAATGAAGTAGAAAAGGACACAAGGGACCACGGAGATGGGCCACGGGTGAATTGGTGGTGGGTTACCCAAGGGGAATACAAAATGTAAAAGATATAAATAACAATAAAATATATATATATATATATATATATATATATATATATATATACACACACACACACAAAGAGAAGGAACTCTTGCAGGAGATAGAGTAGAGGATTCCATTCTAGAACTTTGGTTGACTGTTAACAAGGAAAGAATCCTCTGAGATCCTTATATTAGGAACTTTTCTCAGATTTCTTGAAAGACTGCTATAAGAATACTGAAACTGTAAGACTCCCTACAGGGAGCTTAATGGGAACTTTGATGTTAGGGGAAGAAGCTAACAGGCTATAAGGTCAATTCTGATAACCCCAAAAGCACCACTGAGATCAGCTCTTGAGATAAAATCACATAGCCACAACAGTAGCAAATTAAGTAACCAGACAGTAGGGGGTTGTACAACACTAACAACTGTAGCAGAACCAACAAATAAACATCCAAAGAATATATACACTCAAAACAATTGAAAGCAGAGACTCAAAAAGACTTTGTAAGCCCACATAGCAACATTATTCACAATAGCCAAAAGGTGGAAACAACAAAAATGTCCATCAACAAATGACCGGAGAACAAAAAATGTGGTATATGTTGTACTTACCATGGAGTATTATTCAGCCCTAAAAAGAAAATAAATTGTAGCATAGGCTACAACATAGATGCAGCTTGAAGAAATTAGGTTAAGCGAAATAAGTCAATTCCAAAGGACAAATATTTTGTATGATTCCATGTATGTGATGAGTATCCACAATAGTCAAATTCAGGGAAAGAAAACAGAATGGTGGTTGTCAGGTATTAGTGAAGGGGGAGTGGTAAGAAGTATTTATGGGCACAGGGTTTCAGTTTAGAAAGACAGTAGTGACAGTTGCACAACAATGTGAATGGACTTGATGCCAAAGAACTAGACACATAAAAACAGTTAAAGATGCTATATTTTACATTATCTAAATAATTTTTTAAAATGCAATCACATTAGCACAATGATAGATGTCCGAACAGAGTACTTCAAAAACCAGAAAAAGGTCTAAAACAAACTCTGACTTCCCTAAGACTATGACATCCAAGGTAAGTTTTGAACAAAACAATCAATACCAGGGAAAGAAATGCCAGGAGTGCTCTTTGAAGTGCAGAGATACAGTGAGTATGATAACTGGCATAGGAGTCAGTCCTATAAGCCATGACCTGCTATCTGGTTTTTCAAGCTAAGAATGGTTTTACATATTTGAAATCGTTTACATAGCTAATGGTTGAAAAGATTAAAACAATAAATTTTATCACATGCAAAAATGAGACAAAATTTAAATTTCAGTTTTGTCTGAAATACAGTTGTGATCGTTCATTTATATATTGTCTATAGTTGCTTTCATGCTCCCACAACAGAGCTGAGCAGCTGTGGCATGTACAGTAAAGCCCACAAAGCTTAAAATATTTAGAATCTCATCCTTTACGGAAAAGGTTTGCCAACCCCTGGTCAGAGACCTAAAAGTGGTACATGCAGTACAAGAGGGAGAAATGTGAAAAAATGAGATATGCTAAAGGTGGTGGGCTTTATGCACTAAGCTAAAGAATTTGAACCTGGGCCTCCCCAGTGGCGCAGCGGTTAAGCGCTGTGCTGTGGAGCTGTTGGCAGCGGCGACGCAAGTTCGACGCCCAGCCGGGGAGAATCCCACATGGCGCGGCAGACCTCTCCTGCCTTGCCCGCTGCTCCCCTCAGCAGTGTATTTCTGATCTGCCTGTTCTGCTCCCCACTCTGTCTCTGGTGGACCCTCTCGCCGCCCCACGCCTCTGGCCTGTACCCCAACTTGTATGTATAAATAAAAAATAAATCTAAAAAAAAATTAAAAAAAGAATTTGAACCTGTTTCAACTTGACTGCATTTACTATGAGAAGCTACTAAAGAATTTGACTGAAGAGTACTCTGATCAGATCCACACACATATCACAATTATCCACTTGTTCAGTAAGATTCTGAGCTATTCAGTTAATTTACAAAAACAAAAAACAAAAAATTGGACACTGAAAAAAATGAAACCTTAGAAGCATATCAATAAGGATAACAGTGGTGGGTCGGGCCTGGTTAGTCCTTAGTACTTGGATGGGATGATAACAGTGGTTGTTAGCATAGCAGAAACTTTCATTTCCTTTTTCATGTTTGTTTTTCATATCATCTCAAATAAAAAGAGAACTGTTTTTATAACTCAAATACAAAAATAAGTTACTTTAAACTTACTTATACACACACACACACAATGTGTTCTCTAGGTTCTATCTCTTCTCCCCACACTTAGGTAGAAGGAGAAAATATATCTAGGAAGAATCCACATAGAGCAAAAATACAGACGTATGCCTCCATCATATTTGTAAAGGATAAATGATATTCCACCTTTTCAAGTAACGTTTTGTTCTATAGACGTGAAAGAATGAAATGTTTAAATGCAATACAGGGTACTCTCTTTCTGTATCATACTTTCACCACATCAAACAAAGAGTCAAACCAGTATCTTATTTAAATTACAAATGTTAAAATAAAATGCAAAGCTTGCAAGTCAAGTCAAAATGTTGAAAAGTGATGCATGATAAGTCTGTATATAACTCTGAAAATATAATTAGGAGCTTAAGAAATGCAAAGCGGACCTCCCCAGTGGCGCAGCGGTTGAGTGCTGAGCTGTGGAGCAGTGGGCAGCGTGCGATGCAGAGTTCTACGCCCAGCCCCAGCCGGGGAGAATCCCACATGGCGCGGCAGACCTCTCCTGCCTCGCCCGCTGCTCCCCTCAGCAGTGTATTTCTGATCTGCCTGTTCTGCTTCCCACTCTGTCTCTGGTGAACCCTCTCGTCGCCCCACGCCTCTGGCCTGTACCCCAGCTTGTATGTATAAATAAATAAATCTTTAAAAAAAAAAAAGAAATGCAAAGCCCTTGATTTATACCACAGTACTTTGGACTTACTGATACATTTCTAGTTAAGATTAAATTCCTTTTTAATGTTATGTTTCAGTTCCCTGAAATTGTCAGGGATTCATGTGCAGGGAACTATGTCTTTTCTTTCTTTTGTGTGTCCCCCTACAGCACCTCATACAGGGCCCATATTTGGTAGGTTCTCAATACATACTTCAATTGAATGACAAAATAATTAACCCTACTTTGAGCTCACAGACTGAAACCCTCACACCTATAATTGACACCATTTAGGCTTCCCTCTACGCAACACTTTAAAGGACATTCCTGGGGTGAGGACTGCTGATTGTACTGGATTTATTACATCAGGTTTCATCTCCAGCAAAGAGCTCAAAGTACACGTGTAATATTAAAATAGAATTCCTGACTACTGAGAAGGTGGGTGGAAAAGTGGGCAAGTGAAGGAAGAATCTATTATAATAGCCTGCCTCCAAGAATAAGCATTATTCAGCCTTAGAGATTAAAACATTTCTAAAATGTCTCTGAACTAAGACTCCTAACTGACATCATTCATCAAACTTTTTATAGTGGCTAAATTCCTTCACAAAGAATATCAGTAAAACCAGAAACTTACTACTAAAAACAATGCTAAAAATCTCAGTTAATGGTCCATATGACTGTGTATTGTAAGATCTAGTTTTAATTACTTACACTATTTTGACAAAACAAAACTTTCAAACTTTAAAAACATGATTGAGCATCAACCACATGGTAAGCATTGAGAAATTAATATAAAAAGGCCAAAGTATTAACTGACTTTGTATTTTGCTATAAATTAAAGTACAAACAACAGAGCTGAAGAAGTACCATGAAGTAATGAGCCAACTTCTATCTAGGGAAATTACATAGCAAATTTATGCTGGACACTGAACAGTGAGTAGGAGTTTGAGAAAAGGAGCAGAAAGAGGGAGGAAAAAGAGGAGTCCCTGGAAATAAAATGTTATACAAAGAGCAGAGGACATTAGGCATAGCAAGAGTGATAAAGAAGAGAAAGGGTATGGAGAGAGAGGTATGGAAGAGTCAGACAATGGTGGCTCTGGTATGCTAAGCTATGAAATTTAGAGTTTATGCCTTCAGGTAAAGGAGAGAAAGTGGAAATATGCAGGTAGACAATGACAAAAACCTGAAGATTCAGTTCGCATAACTGAATAAAATAATCTCAAAGGCACTGTTTAATCTTGCAACATACAGATATTGCTTATGCAGATATAAAAGTAATGCAGAAGAGGGGCTCCCTGGTGACGCAACGGATTAAGTGCAGCACTATGAAGCTATCCAAAGCTACTGCAGCACGAGTTCGATGCCAGGCCAGGGAGCTTCCCACATGGTGCAGCAGGCCTCTCCTGCCTCACCCACTCCTCCCCTCAGCAGTGTACTTCAGTTGATCTGCCTGTTCTGCTCCCCACTCTGTCTCTGGTGAATCCTATGGGCCTACACCCCAATTTGTATGCATAAATAATCTTTAAAAAAATAAAAAAAGAAACGCAGAAGCAATCAACAAGTAGCCTACTCTTCTGTCATTGTTGTCAACCGAGTCTCAGTGCTCTGTAATGTCACTGATCTTCTCTACTCTTTGGCTGATCTTCACCAAATCCACATTAACAACATCCCAAATGTATAATCACAGCCTTGACTTTGATACTGGGCTCCAGACTTAAACAGTTAACTGCCTCCTCAATGGTTATCCCTGTGCATTTCAAACTCACCATGCCCAGCTAAAGTCTTCATTTTAAACCCCAAACTAGGTCCTTCCAATTTTCCATCTCTGTACATGGCACTAGTATCTCGAGTTAAAAACCTTGTAATCATCTTTGATTCCTCTTTATTTCATCTCCCATAACTAATATATCAGCAAGTTCTATTGGTTCTACCTTCAAAATATACCCTGAATCCGGGCCTCCCTGGTGGCGCAGCGGTTAGGCGCTGCGCTGTGGAGCTGTTGGCAGCAGCGATGCGAGTTCGACGCCCAGCCGGGGAGAATCCCACATGGCGCAGCAGACCTCTCCTGCCTCACCCGCTGCTCCCCTCAGCAGTGTATTTCTGATCTGCCTGTTCTGCTCCCTACTCTGTCTCTGGTGAACCCTCTCGCCACCCCATGCCTCTGGCCTGTACCCCAGCTTGTATGTATAAATAAATATATCTTTAAAAATATATATATATACCCTGAATCCAACCTCTTCTCACTGCCTCCATCATCATGTCCCTGATTCAAGTCCCCAGACTTCATGATACCATCCAGTGACTTCCTAAGTGACCTGCTGCCCCTACAGCAAAGTGTTTTTATAACATAATTTGACCGTTTTGTTTTTTCTTCATAAAACTATCTAATGAATTCCATCACATTTTTAGAGTAAAATTCCAAGTCCCTCTGGTCTGCAGGACTCTACATCCTCTGAGCACACCAACTACCCAGTATCATTTCCTATCAGGGTACCACCACCAGCAATTAATACCCTAGCAATCTCCAAACTCTAGCACATTAGCTTTCTTGTACTTTCTCAAAAATCCCAAACTGATTCCAAGACGCTAAGCTAGTTGCACTGCTTGAAATGTTCCACAAGCTCACAGGTATCACTCCTTAATTCAGTTCTCTTAATACTCAAAAGTTACCTCAGAGAAGCTTATTTGGCAACTATATAAAGAATCAAATTTATCACCATCCTTCTCTATTCTCTTGCACTATTTTATTTTTTTTAAACATTTATTTCTATTTATTTAAGCATACAAGAACAGAGGGGCAGGCCAGGGTTGTGGAGTGGGGGTGGTGGTGAGAGGATCACCAGCGACAGAACAAGGAAGAGAACAGGTGGATCCACTGAAATACACTGCTGAGGGGAGCAGCTGGCAAGACAGGAGAGGTCTGCTGTGCCATGTGGGTTAGCTCCCTGGCCAGGGATCAAACTCATACTGCAGTGGCTGGCAATAATCTAACAGCACCGAGACTTCAACCCCTGTGCCACCAGGAAGGCCCTGCAGTATTTTCTTCAGAGCACTATGACAAGCTCTGAAATGGTATTTACAACCTTATGTCTACCTACTATAATATAAATTCCATGAGAGCAGGGATTTGTCATATTCACTGGTCAATCCCTAGATTGGTATAACTGGCACACAGTAGGGCTCATTAATTATTTGTTGTTGAATGAACAAACTTACCTAACTGGTCTAATATATCGTATTTATATTTTCATGGTATTATGCATAACTGAATAATTTCCCACTGTAATACGGTGGTCCCAGGATAAGGGTGTGTTCCAGGTTCCCTGCCCCACCCGAGGGAAGGTGGAGCTGAGCAGGAGATAAAAAGCAGGAGAAGAGACACAGAACAGATAGATGAAAGAATAAAGCAAGATGGAGAGCCAGAAGAGGCACAAGGCACAGAGAGACAAATAAAGAAGCTGCACTGACTTTGAATGATTGAAACAGATGTGGGTGAGAGTCCCATGGGGAGGTTGACTATGAAAATGTTGATCTTGGCTTTGATTTCGCTTTTTAACTCACAGAATTGTTTGGCTGTTTCTGACCCTTTTATATAGGTCCCTGCCTAAAGGTGTTTTAGTTCCTCCCAGAATTCTCTGGCCGTTTGTGACCCCTTTCTATGGGTCCCTGCCAAAAGGTGTTTTAGACCTTGGGCAGGCTTTTGGGCCTTGCTTTGGGGCCAATCCCATTTGGGTGGACTTTTACCCATGAGGGGTTGGATAACATTAGGTGCTTGATTTAGAAATTATATTCTTTGTCTTTTTTGTATTGTATTAAAGTTTGTTTCCATAAAAGGTCTTGTATGTTTTGTGTTGATGCAGCGGATGGCAGAACCTATTTAGACTGGGCAGGTTTGGAGGTTCAGGGTTGCCCCCTCCCTGCCCTGTAACACCACCTCCGAATTTAGATCTAATTCATGATCAACATGCTGTTCTTTCTAGAACAGAGCACTAAAATAGTTAAAAAGACTGTTAAAACAATCTATACTGTACTGATGCCTTCAATTCCTTTCCAAAATTAGCCTTTCCACCAAATTGGCCAGTTATTTTTCTTTGCCCATAATTTCCACTATTCTCTTTCTATATTAGCAGGCTAGTCAATGTACTGTGCATTATAAATGCTATTAATAAATATGGACATGCCCAGAATATTACAACAAGTGTTTACTTTTTGTATTGCAAGTAGTGTGTGTGTGTGTGTGTGTGTGTGTGTGTGTATAAGAAACTATAGTAAAGCAAACCAAATTCAGATGAGCAAGGCCAACATCAAGGGTGACAAGTCATGTTCATACTGTGCACTCTAATCCCATTCTAACCATGAGAAAAGCATCAAATCTCCATTGAGAAATGTGGGTGGAGCCTACAAGGCTCCTTTCAAGTGAGACAAGAGCAGGACCACTTGATCGCCCTGAGGCAATAGGTATACATCCCCAAGTATGACCAGGAATGGGGGGATGTAGGGAGGGGGGTCAGATGACTGATGTACTTTGCCCCCAGGAACTGATCAGTGGAATGCCTAGTTAATAATATTGAAGCCATGGGAGGAAGCATATCATCAGACTCACCCTCCCTAAAGCCTAAATCCAGTGTTCAGTTTGACCCACCCTTCTCTCTCAATAAAAAGGCCAGGATCTTATTCTTGAAGGCATCCTGCATTCTACAGCCTGCACCAAGACTCCTGTTTCTTTTCTTTATCACTGCAGTGTTGCTGATGCAACAGAGAAACATGGCACAAAATACCTACCCAGTATCCCTCCAAACTGCTAGGGTCATCAAAAACAAAAAAAGTCCGAGAAAATCAGTCAAGAGAATTTAAGGGGACATAATTACTAAGAATATTGTGGCTATGTAATGTACTGTTCTAAGAGGCATAGTTTCAAATGAACTCTCTGGAGAAGCCGTGGAAGATAAAGCAACCAGCTTTGTTTGCTAGATGAAGCTTTGCCCATTTTGGTAACACATCCCTCACGTTTGTTTTCACTTTTCCCTACCTCATCTCCTTTCCCTTCATACCTTACCCTGAAATTTCAATCATCAATAAACCTTTAGTACACTTTTAAAAAGTAATATGGTTTCCCAGATGGGATCCTGAAATTAAAAAAAAGGCATTAGATAAAAACCAAAGAAAGTTAATTAATTTATACTTAGATAATACTGTATTAATATTTATTGGTTCACTAATTATAAACATATACCTTACTAATGTAAGATGTTAACAATAGGGAAAACTAGATGTTGGGTATATGGAAACGCTATACTCTCTATGCAATTTTTCTCTAAATCTAAAACTGTTCTAAGAAATAATGTTTTTTAAATGAAGCTTATCCAAAAACCACTCAAAGAAAATCACCATTAGTTTACATTTGATGTACACCAGTTAAGAGTTCTAGGGCCTCCCTGGTGGGCAGGGGTTAAATTTCTACCACAGCTATGGCCTGAGTTCCACCCCCAGCCAGGGACCTTTCCCACATGGCCCAGCAGACCTCTCCTGTCTTGCCCGCTGCTCACCTTAGCACTGTATTTCAGTAGATCCTCATGTTCTGCTCCCCATTCTGTCTCTGGTGAATCTTCTCACACCCTGCCCCACAACTCTGGCCTATACCCCAGCTCTTCTCTGCATAAATAAAAAAATTTTTAAAAAAGGCTTCTATGTAAATACATATATAGGTAAATTCCTACAAAAATGCAATCATGCACATAGATTTGTGACCTGCTTTTTTATACTTAGCAATACATATCATATGCTTTTCATGTCATTAATAGACAACTCTATAATGTCTACTAGCTACAAGATACTCTCTTCCATAAATGTACCATATTTAACAAATATCCTATTAAGTTTTTTTCTATTACAAAAAATTGCTACCTCCTCTTCCTATAATTAGCCCTAGGTGATATCTGAAAATGGTTTACTACTCCACCTACAAACACTATGCAAATCAGGAGATTCAAATCTTCGTGTTCATTTTAGGAATGAACTGCCCAGGCCATCAAGGGTGTGCATCTGAAGATGTCACTCTATTAGAAGCAGTGTGTGCCATTCCATCATTACAATGGTGGAGTGGGTAGGTGTGCCCAGGGCAGTGAGGCTAGCCACAGGTTAGTGGCCCAAAAGGAATACTAAGTATTTACTGGACATGCTTAAAAATGCAAAACTTAAAGAGTTTAGACATGAATTCTCTGGTGCAACATATGAAGAAATTTTTCCCCACAATATGCCTGGCTTTACTGATTACTGAATCTCCCATGGAAAAACTGTCTGGCACATAGTAAAGATTTGGAGTGTGAGAGAGTGAGTGAGTGAGAGTTTGTGTGTGTGTAATGAATACTGATTTAATAAATTTGTCTTTTAACTCTGATGTTTTTGCCCACTAGAGGTGGTTTCATGCAATAATTCTAATATATTTGCCTTCATGGATTCTGCCGTTACATCTATGCTTGAAATAGCTCATCCTGTTCCAAGATTGGGAAATTGTTTACCCATTTTTTTAAAGCAGCAATTTTCTGAGCTTACATTTTATATTTAAATACTTAATTCATCAAGATTTTATTTAAATTTTAAGGAGCCTATTTTATATTTTTCCAAAAGATTAGCCAATTGTTCCAACACAATCGTGACATTCTCGACTAATATGTCACCTTTATACTACAAAATAGCCTTATACATTTCTAGATTAGTCCACTGCTGTCTAGTCTAGACTTACTACATATACTCTTGATTACCATAGCTTTATTAGTATATTTACTAGAACAAGTCCCCTAATTTTCTTTCAAAATCTTTCCTACTTTACATTCATTCTTCCAAATGAACTTAAGAATCATTTTGTCCAGTTTGCAAAAGGAATTCTGATTGGAATTACATAAATTTACCATCCACATAACCACTTAAAAATTAATCTTTATTGTGATTTTCCTCATTAGTAAAATGGACAGAGTAGTACTTATGTCATGGATTATTAAAACTAAATAATTAAGACACTACTGTAACAGTTCAAAAATATTAACTATAATGATTGCTCTATAAAGATTTTCCAGATTGTGCTCCAAAAAAATTCAAAGGTTCTTTAAGGCACATTAAATACTAGCATAAAACATAAGCAGTGATACCTAGCTCATGCCTATTTCATTTCACTATGGCCTTGACCACTGGTAAAACAAAGGGCTGGAGGTGAGAGCTAAGAGTCAGGAAAAACACCAAGTCTGGTGGCAGGAAATCTCAAACATTTTACGAAGACTGGTGCCCCAGTGGGGAAGACTTAAAAATTGTTCTGGTCAGTATTAATGAGACATATTAGCAAGTTCCTTCTACTACTGTTTCTCCATCTTCAGAGTCACAATACCATTCATCCTGATTTTTCCCCAGGAAACACAACAGGGACTAGACATCTAAAAGACACAATACTTTTCAAATGAGATCGTGGGCAGGTACAGAATACAAATGCTATTGATAAACATGGACGGACATGCCCAGATTATAACAAATGATCTCCACCAAGTTTCCCACATCACTGTAATGGCTGGGAGGGGATATCATCGTGGGTTCTTTTTACTTGTGGGGAATCAGGCTTGTCTAAAATGACGCTTAATAATTTGTTCATCATTAATTCTTTTGTTACCTAAGTGACAATGGAATTAGGTGAATGTCATGCACCATATCAAGGGCCTGAAAAAAATTAATCTCCTATACAAAGCTAAAATGAGAAAACGGAGGCCGAGAAAGGCAGCACGACTTGCTAATTACAAAAGGAGCCAACAGCCTGGAGCTCAGGTCTCTTAAATTCCCAGACTACGGCTCACTCCACACCACCCAGCTGCTCGCCGAAGCCTCTGCCACGCTGCTTCGCGATGGGAGGAGTCAAAGCAAACCGCCAGGCCGCCACAGAGACGCCTGAAAACCACAGGACCGCGCAGTCACAGCACGTGACCAGCCGCGCCTCTCCCCGCCCGGGCTCCCCCTGCCCCGCGCCAGCAGCACGCGCTGCCAACCTCGTCATGTGACCTTCACGCGGCCCCAGCTCTCCCCCGACTAGGCCACTCTTTCCAGCAGCCATTTTGCCGAGAACTTGTCGTCCGTGCTCACTGCGTGGCAGGTCGCCACGAAAACCGGAGGGCAGATTTTACAGGCCGCACAAGCGCTTCGAAAGAGCGCTCAGGCCACCAAGGCTGAGCCGAACCTCACTGAACACATCGCACCCCGGGGCGCCAGGGAAAGCTGTGGGTGCGCCTCTGCAGACGATTGGCTGTGGCGTTCACGTGACGCAGTTGCCCCCGCCACCCCCCCCAACCCCCCCCCCAAAAAACACAAGCCATTCTCCTAACACCTCGCGCCAAGTACACGCCACTGGGCGCGTGGAGACGGACGGAGCGCGTGGCAACCAAGGCGCCTGCGCGTACCTGCCAGGGCCGACCGGAGCGGGCCCACGCGCCGCTCCGCTCACGGGTCCCGGAATCCTCGCGCTGCTAGACCACCCGGCTACTCATTGGCTGCCAGGTTTGGTCACGTGCAGAACTCAGACCCGCCCCTAAACGCTAATCACCTGGCACCGTGCTCGAAGCGGCGCTGAAAGTCGTTAGCACGCGGAAAGGGGGGGTAGTTAGAGGACGTGCTTTTCTGCCTTTATGGGGTCACGTTCGTAAGGAGAAAAGGAGAAAGCAGGGTTTCAAAGCTAAGTACGCCCGCACCTACCGGTTTAACTTCGCGTGCCCCTCCAGGAGCCGGGAACCATCGCCCTTGGGCGCTCCCCGATGCACGCTGGGATACGTCTGGCGCCCCTCTGAGTGCTGCAGAGCATGCCGGGAAAGGCACCTCTCCCGTTTTCCTGGCTCTCACCTCCCAGGCGTTCCTTTCATGTCCCTCTGCAAGCCCGATCTTTGGCTTGGAATGATGCGGTTTGTGTAATTACAGGAGTGTGACTGGGTCTAACAGGCACTTACAGTCCCTCTTCCCCTGCTTGTTCGATCTGTGTGGTCTTAGAGAAACCGTTTGACCTTTCTTCTTGAGGCATGCATATAGTAAATGCCTGCTGGCTGCCTCGTCAATATAATGCCAAAAAAAAAAAAAGTTTTGCCTACAAGTAAACATAGGCAGTGGAAACGAATGCTAATTTAAAGGCAACACAAATCCTACTTGGGAGTGGCAAAATGCTTAGAACTTCTCTTGGGATAGACGACCAGACTTTCCTTGATAAACTTAATGCTAATGTTAGGGAAAGTGTGGGTAGGAGGAGCAGGAGGCATTTTAAAGTGGCCAGGGATGTCCTATCACATTTTCTGATTCAGCTTAATCTAGCTCTGGTATACTGGAACCTAGGTGGAAAAATCTGCTAACGCTGAGAAAAGGCGGTCTTACATCAGAAGGAGTTGATTGTGTAACATTCACAAGCCGACCTCCAGGCTAGATCTAATATTCGAGTCCCATGAAGCTCCCAGTTAAAACAATTCATAGTTCTTTTGCTGTGAACTCCATCCCTCAGCTTTGCTGATTTCAAAATTTTGTTTGTAGAGGAATGCTCAAGCTTGGGGGTTCTGACTGGCATTGGTCAGACTTAGAGACTACTGATTTATATCTAGAGATTGTATTGATAATGTGGTTAACAAGTCAAAACAAAGTTTTGGGCATCCTTTTTTATTTTAAGATACTTAGAAATTATTGGAAGATTGTTTCTTGCCTAGGAAACCAAAAAGAAAGGGAATCAGACAATCATAATAAAACCATTAAATTATAAGCGTAGCAATGTTTATAAAACACTCCAATGTGCTTCATTACATTTAATACTAACAGCCTTGAGCGAAAAATACTATCCTAATATTACCATCTTCCATGACAGTTTGAGTAGGAAACTGGAAAACATGTTGCACAGCTACGTTTGGAATCTATTGGCTGAAGTAGGAACCCAGATCTTGAAGTCAGACTCACCTACATGAACTTACAGTTGCCTTGCTTACTGCAACAGGTTTTTGAACTTTTGATCCTCAGTTCCTACAATTGCAAATTGGGGCCAATCATCCATACTCTAGATTGTCAGTGATGATTCTAAAATATAAATATTTCAACCACCTGTCATAGTCTCTGACACACAAGAGACACTAAGTGTGAAAACTAGAACTAGTGGTAAAACTTGTATTTAACCAGCATCCTGTACTCTGTCCAATAAGGCATACTCTTGAATCCTTTTTTCTTCACTATTCTGTTTCTCCCCTAGACAGTGCTAGAGGCACACTAACAGATTCTTACACTGAAGATCTTTCTTAGACACACCACTTGGGGACTATTGCCCATCTGTTAATACATACTGTTATATTATCTCCCACCTTCATTTCGAGTATTTTCTCTGTTAAAAAGCTGAACTGTAGACATTACTGAAGTAAACTAGTGATTATACAAAGATGATTAGAGGTTGGTGGGAGCCCCGTGCCTGTAACTTCAAGGAGGTAAAAGCCATATTTAATACCTTAGACTAAAAGCACCCTCAGAACTCACTCATCCCTTCATTTACATAACAATAAAATGCTCTCTTGCCAGTCTATGTCCAAAGATTCCTTTTCCTCTCCTAGCTTCATCAATTACTCCTAACAAAGTTGGTGTTTAGCTAGGGCAGAGTTCTTCAGTCATCTGAAATTCAATATTTAGCGAGGGCAGAATTTCCCACAGACCTGTGAAAGCCAAACTATCTGTCCTTCACCCCACACACTAGCTTGTACTGCATACTTTTAAATGAGCAATGACACCAGCATTCCAATAAGTCTCCAAGGCTAGGAAACCACCTGTATCCTCCTTAATTCCCTCTCATATGTTTTCCATATTCAATTGGTCACAAAGTTCTGTTGCTTCTAACACTTAAAAATCTTTTAAATCCAACCCCTACTTTCCATTTCCTCCATCATTGTGTTCTTCAACCCCTCAGCTCTATGAAACTCTCCAAAATTCTATAAACATAAGTATATCATTTAAAGGATAATATGTTAAAGTTGATATATAAAACTTATCATCTATATTGCCATACAAAGTCTGGTAAAAGGTTTTTAATTTTCCACACCGTGAATGAATGCTCTTAGAATAAATGAAATACTTTCTTTTTTTATTTTTGCATACAAGCTGGGGTGCAGGCCAGAGGTGTGAGGCAGTGAGAGGGTTCACCAGAGACAGAGTGGGGAGCAGAACAGGCAGATCTACCGAAATACACTACTGAGGGGAGTGGCAGGCAAGGCAGGAAAGGTCTGCTCCGCCATGTGGGATTCTCCCAGTCCTGGCATCAAACCCGCGCAGCAGCCGCCAACAGCTCCATAGAGCTGTGCTAACCGTTGCGCCACCAGGAGAGGCCCTACTTTCTTTTTTTTATTTATGCATACAAGAACTGGGGTGTAGACCAGAGGTGTGGAGTGGTGAGAGGATTCACAAGAGACAGAGTGGGGAGCAGAACAGGCAGACTGACTGAAATACACTGCTGAGGGGAGCAGTGGGCAAGGCAAGAGAGGTCTGCTGTGCCATGTGGGAAGCTCACTGGCCAGGGATCAAACTCATGCTATAGTGGCTGTGGATAGTTTCATAGTGCTGAGACTTAACCCGTTGCGCCACCAGGGAGGGCTGAAATACTTTCTTTAATATAAGTGAATATCTCTAATTACATACTACAGGAAGCTAAAAAGTCTGGAAGTTTTGGACAGATAAAGATATCTGTCCTATGATGAAGTGCCAAAGAGTACTAGTAGTGATCCTGGAAGCAGTTATAGTAATTATGTTAGTCTCAAATATATCTGGTTCTTCCAATTTCCAGGAACATGATATAATTAACCTTTCTTGCTCCCTGAAGTTTGGGGTGACTATATGACTTACTTTAGCAATGAAATGCAAGTAGAAGTGATGTGTATCACTTCTAAAAAGAAGCTTTAAAGGCCTTTTCTCTTTCCTTCTGCTACAGCTACTAGCAATAGGTGGTTTGCTCCATCAGCCTTGCTTCCATAATACAGATTACACAGAACAGATAGCCCCCACAGTGAATATGTAGCAGTAGCAAGAAATAAGGTATGTTGTTTTAAGACACTGAGGTTTGAGATTGTCATTTTCACATCACCTAGAACACACTTAATGATACAGGAATGGAGGAAGGTGCTAAAGGTGACCAAAATCCTTTCTGTTTAAAAAGACTTCAATTGCCAATGTCCATAATGTAATACAAATTTAGAAACAAGAGAACAGGAGACTCTTGCAGCATGAGGGGGAAACTGCCTGTAGGTGGTATAAAAGAGCTTGAAGTAAGAACACTCATTGTAACTTTATTTTTCATCTCCCCCCCCCCCGCTACATAATCCATTCTTCATAAGCCATCCAAACTGACCTTTAAAAATATTGGTGAGATTTTATGACTCCTCTGCTTGAAACCAACCAATGTTTCATATTACACTTAAGGTAAAATTCAAGCTCTATACCTTGACCTGAGAACCCTAAATGATCTTATCATGTCCTTGTGTACCCTTGATCACTATCATCCCCATTTTATGGCATTGACACATTGTGCCCTCAGCCTGAGATGAGATCATACGACCAGATCCTTCTCAATGGTTCTTATTAGCTCAAGTATCAATTTTTTTTAAGATTTATTTTTATTTATTTATGCATACAAAAACTGGGGTGTAGGCCAGAGGTGCGGGGTTGGGGGTAGGTTTAGAGGATTCACCAGAGACAGAGTGGGGAGCAGAACAGGCATATTGACTGAAATACACTGCTGAGGGGAGCAGCAGGTGAGGCAGGAGAGGCCTGCTGTGCCATGTGAGTCAACTCCCTGGCGGGGATCAAACTCATGTTGCAGTGGCTGGTGATAGCTCCATAGTGCTAAGACTTAACCCCTTGTGCCACCAGGAAGGCCTCAAATACCACTTTTTAAGAGAAAGGTTTACACAGACTATACTATCTAAAATTGACTCCCTACACCCACCAATCTTCTCCATTTTATTTTTGGCAATTCTCATCATCTCAAAGTAACTTACTTTTTTTTTTATTACTGTTTCCTTTCAGCCTTACCCAAAAGAATGCAAACTTCATGAGAGTAGAGGCCTCCTCTGCATTCTCAATATCTTCAACACCATTTCGCACATAAAAGACAGCAAAGAAAATATGTTTGCAAAAGATTTAATATCCAGAATGTAGAAGGAACTCCCACAACTCAACAACAACAAAAAACTCAATTAAAAAATGTGCAGGGCCTCCCTGGTGGCACATGGGGTTAAGTCTCAGCACTGTGAAGCCACTGCAGCCACTGCAGCACAAGTTCAATAACCAGCTAGGGAGCTTCCCACATGGCTCAGCAAACCTCTCCTGTCTCGCCCGCTGTTCCCCTCAGCAGTGTATTTCAGTCAATCTGCCTATTCTGCTCCCCACTCTGTCTCTGGTGAATCCTCTCACCACCCCTACAATTCTGGCTTACACCCGAGCTCTTATAAGCATAAATAAATAAATCTTTAAAAATAAAATTAAAAATGTACAAAAGATTTGAATACACATTTCTCCAAAGAAGATATGCAAGTGGCCAATAAGCATGAAAAGATGGTCAACGTAACTAATCACCAGGGAAAGACAAATCAAAACCACAATGAGATACTTCACCACCTCACATCACATCTCTTAGGATGAAAAGAAACAGTAGCAAATGTTGGCAAATATGTGGAGAAACTGGAACTCTGTGTCTTGTTGGTAGGAGGGTAAAATGGTACAACCATTATGGAAAAACAAACTATGAACGCATTACCATATAATCTAGCAATTCCATAACAATTTTGGGTATATCCTCAAAAGAATTGAAAGTAGGGGCCTCCCTGGTGGCGAAACGGGTTAAGCGAGTTTGATGCCAGGCTGGGGAGAATCCCACATGATGCAGCAGACCTCTCCTGCCTCGCCCGCTGCTCCCCTCAGCAGCATATTTCGGTCAATCTTCCTGTTCTGCTCCCCACTCTGTCTCTGGTGAACCCTTTCACCACCCCACACGTCTGGCCTGCTCCCCAGCTTGTATGTATAAATAAAATTAATCTTTAAAAAAAAAGAAATCGAAGTAGGATCTTGAAGAGATAATTATACTCTCATGTTCATAGAAGCATTATTCAGAATAACCAAAAGGTGGGAACACCCCAAGGTCCACGGACATGTGAGTAGATATGCAAAATGTGTTATATACACACAATGGAATATTATTCAACCTTAAAAAGGAAGGAAGTTCTGACACATGCTACAACATGGTTGAGACTTGAAGACATCATGCTAAGTGAAAAAAGCCAATCACAAAGAGACATATGAGGTATCTAGAGTAGTTTAATTCATGGAAACAGAAAGTGGAATGGTGGTTACCAGGGGCTAAAAGGGGGAGGAGATGAGTTTTTTTTAAGGCTGTGGAGTTGCAGTTTCGCAAGATAGAGTTCTGGGGAGGTTGGTTGCACAACAAGGTAAATGTACTCAATACTACTGAATTGTACACTTAAAAAAAGTTAAGATGGTAAATTTTCTTACATATATTTTATCACAATTTTTTTTTAAAGACAGCATCACAGATGACATCAACCGTGGTGCAGCGGGATGCCCAGCTACTTAAGAACTACAAAGGAAAAATGTTTCAATAAAGGATCCTGTAATAAACCAAAAAAAAATTCTTTTAAAGACCATCAGCAGATATTTGTCAACTGAATGAAAGAATAATCATATCAATAGTTGCCTTGGGGAAAAGGGAGAGATCAGTGAAAAAGGACACAAGTGATTTTTAGGGGTGATGGAGGTATTCTATATCTGGATTGGGGTTGCAGTTATAAGGATAGATTTTTTTTAAGATTTATTTATTTATGCATACAAGAACTGGGATGTAGGCCAGAGATGTGGGGTGCTGAGAGTGTTACAGGGCAAACCCAATATACAATGGGGTGCCTGACTGTGGGTTCTCACCCATGCGCTTAAAAAGGACTTATAATAAGAACAATTGCAGGCACTCACAAAAAGGTTAATAAAAAGGGTTTATTTACAAAAGGAAGGGAAATAAAAAAATGAATAACTCGGGGACAAAAGAGAAAGTGAGGGAGAGAGATAAATCTCCAAATACGTCCTACCAGATCTGAAGAGCTGGAAACCCCAATGGCACGCTGTAGCCCGGCGAGAAGCAAGAGAGCCCCAAGGTCCAAAGACCCCCGTTATATAGCCAACATGTCTGCTTAACTCCACCCCTCAGTTTCCGGTAATCCTCTTCTGGATGATGATGGAGTTAAGGGATTAGTGGCCCCTAGTGTCTTGGACCTCCTGTGGAGTTTGTTGCAGACGTCCTTTTTCCCCCCACAACAATTCCCCCCTTTCATTTTTGTCACCATTTCTATGGTAATGATGGTCAAATAGGTGGGGATGTCAGGGTGCAGTCTCAGATGACAATATTTCAGGGTTCCAGGTTGAAAAAGAAAATAACATTCAGTCTCCAGGTGCTGTCCAGTGTGGCAAACAAAATTCCTTCATTCCTTATCTAAAAACAAGTTCTCTCCACCTTGATCCCAACTTTTATCCAACAATACAGCAAAATATTTGCAAACTCAACCTACTTTCAGTCCATTTCACCTATTTTTGCATAATATCACAGGGCAGAATAACCAAAACAGCAATTTTAGCTAGC
>PVIJ01002586.1:107043-156588 GCA_004024925.1 Scalopus aquaticus | reverse complement strand
CCCCCCCCCGCTCCTATCCCTGGCATGGGCAGCACCCACTTCAGTCTCTGTACTGGTCAGAATGAAAGACAGAGTCGGGGAGAGAGAGAAAGAGAGGGAAAGGTTTGCAGAGCTGGCTCATGGGATTGCGGAGGTGCAAGCCCAAAATGTGCAGGGTGAGCCAGGAGGAAAGGGTTGCTGTCTGACTCCAAAGTTGCTGCTGGGAGAATTCCCTCTTGCTCAGGAAGGCCTCTTGTTCAGTGAAGGCCTTCCACTCACTGGTGAGGCCCACCACACTACGGAGAGCAATCCCAGCCTCCTGTGGCAGCAACATGGCCTCCACCGAGCCCCCCAGCCCCTGGGATCCCCAAGCTCTGCCGAGCTCTCCTTTCTCTTCTCTCCTCCTCTCGGGTTCTCTGATAGTCTCCCTCTCAGTTTTGTGTGGTCTTGTTCTGATCTCGCTCTGTAGTCACACTGCTGCCCCCGCTGCCCCCGCCGCCCCCGCTGCACCCGCTGCTTTTATCCCCCCCTCTAGGCCCAGGTGTCCATAATCACAAGCGCGCATGCCCACACCCACACTCCCAAGCGATTGTGCATAGGCCGCAGGTGTGGGCTGTAGAGGCTAGTGACGGGAGGGTCGAAGACAGCCTGGCTTACTTCGCTTACCCTCCATGCTTTACTCAAACACCACTGATTGAAATGTTAAGCTCACTCAAAACACATTAACAGAAACATCCAGAATAACCAAATACAGGTTCACCAAATACCTGGATACCATGGCCCAGCCAAGCTGACACATAAAATTAACCACCTCGGGCCCCCTGGCAGGGAGACGGTGAGGTGGGACAGTGGCTAGACCCATCTCCCAGCGCTGGGGGTTCTGAGTGGCAGGACACTTACCAGGCTTCATAGGCTTGTCCCTCTGCCTGTTTCTCACCTGCCTCAGGTGTTACTGCTTTCAATTCTAGCCGATTATTTCAGCTGTTCCTTCCAGAGCCTAAATAACATGTTTACACTGCTTCTCGTTGGCTTTGCAGTATAAATATTACCTATGCATTCCCCACGATGGGAGGTGAGCACGGAGTTCTACCCTCGCACCCACCCCCCACACCCCCCATGTCCACCATCCACTCCTCCAGACCGCTGTCCCCCTGTATACCCATGCTCTGTTCCCCCCCTGATGCTGGCACTCCTTGGTCTTGCCAGAAGGTACCAGTGAGCACTTTCACACAGCTGAGACGCGTCCAAGCTAATCTGACTCGAATGGAAGAGGGTGCCAGCCGTGGCTTGAGTGGGTGAGCCAGTGTTGGTGGGAGGAATCACCCCGAGACATACCCACACACACTGCCATCGCGCCTGCTGTGTTCTGGGTGTGGTGCTTGGGGCTGGGGTGTGAGCCCATCTGGGGTGAAACGGTCTCAGCTATGGTCCCCAGGAATTCACCGTCTGGAAGGGCAGTGACATACAGCCCACCTACATGCTGGGCCCAGGGAGGGGAGGGCCATTAGGCTTGAAATCAGGGGAACCTTGTCATCAACAGCCGCATCCTGCCCGTGACCAGTGGGCTTGTAGCCACAAAGGACGTACAGCGTCGAGTCCCAGTACCACACACTGGTCCTCATCCCAGACTTGTGAATAAGTGTCACACCCAACCCTGCGTGAAAAACCCTGGGGCCGTGATGTGTGTGGCATCGCAGAGCAGGCCAGCCCAGCAGGACTCCGAGCCAGGCCTATCTGATTCCAAATTCCCGTCTTTCCACAGTCCCCAGGGCTCTGAGGTGCAGGGCAAAGCTGTACTGCCCATCCCCCTATGGGCCTGCCCTGGGCAGTGGGCACTGGGGTCTGGGGACTGGGCACCTGGGGACACCTGGGCACTGGGGAGGGACACCTTCCAGAGGGGCTCTGCTCTAGATGGTCCCTTCTGTTGTGGGAGCCAGCCTGGGCTGGGGGTGGGGGGGCTGGCTCAGTGACCTCCCTAGGAGTGTGGTGGAGGTCTGGCGGAGTGATGGTAGTTAGCCGGGGAAGGAAACCCTGTCTGCAGGCTCATTCCTGGGGTGGGGTGGGGTAAAGTAGTCCACCGCCATCCCAGCTTCTGACTGAGCCCACCAGAGCCAGGATGGGGTGTAAGCTGCAGGCGCTGAGCAACCGGCTAATTGCTAAGCCGGGGCAGCAGGGAGTGGCTTGACATAATTATAGCTTGTTCTGTTGCCGCTGGCCGGGCTCAGAGGAGAGGGTGCGAGGAGGCTCCAAGCAGCAGAACGCACACATTAGCACAGCAAATTGGGCTTGTTTGGCAGCCTCCAGGCCCCTGGGAGGGTCCCAAGTCCCAGCACTGTCTGCTGCAGGATGCCAGCCTCTCAGGGGAGGGCCCATCCCACCTCCCCGGCGCTCGGCTCCCGGTGTCCCTTTAGGGCTGGAGTGTAAGCCTGTGGTGGTGCCTGAGTGGGCTCTTCCCCACTCCAGCCTTCAGTGTCCTCAGCTGTGCAACGGGGCAAGGCCCGCAGGCCTCTGAGGGAAAGGAAGGAATGTGCCCGCTAGCCAGGGGTGGGGGCTGGTCCCCACCGTCCACCTGGGCTCTGCTTGTCTCCTCCAGCTTGGCCTCTTGGACTCTTCTCACCCCAGAGTTCTTGCCTGCTCTGAAATGCCTGCAAGGCTTAGAAATACCAGCTAGGGCTCCACAGTTCCCTCCCGCCACCCAGGGGAGGGCCCGGGGCCTGACAGAGAGAGCAGGGGCTGGAGCCAGCTGGAAGCTTGGTGCAACAGCGGAGTCAACACCTAAGCCCACTGGGAAACTGGGCACACCTTAACCTTTAGCCAAAACTTGGGCTTAACTTGTAGCCTTATCCTTAACATTAACCCTTAAACTTTAACTCTTAACCTTAACTATAAACTATAACTTTAACATTAACCTTAACTTTAACCTTAACTCTTAACCTTAACAACTAACTTTACCCCTTATCCCTAATCTTTAGCCTTCACTTTAGCCATAACTATAACTGTAAATTTAACCTCTCTGAGCCTCAGTTTCCAAGGCTATCTGGAGAATGAGGAGCGTGAGGTGAGAGAAGACAGCATTTGGGGCCTGGGGAAGAGCCATGGGGAACCTAAAACGCAAAGTGTGAGGTCTGGGTACAGGCCGAGAGGGAGGGGCTGGCACAGAGGAAGGCCAGGCCTACCCTCAAGGCTGTTCTCAGTTGAAAAAGGGGCCTGAGCTCTCGTCCCTGCTCTGGCCCTTTGCAAACTTAGGCTCTCCTGGCCTAGGAGAAGGAGGGTCACCTGCCTCATCACCTGCCTCAGTTGACCGCCCTGGGCACACAGATTTGACGGCAGGGCAGAGTCCCTCCGCCTGGGTCTGAGTTCCGGCTCCTCTACCTACCAGGGGTAGGCCTGGCCTGCAGCTGCTGTTGCCGGGAAGACATGACACCATCTCTACCTGGGGGCGACGCTACACTGAGAGGTCCCTGCTTCCACTCCTGGAAGCTTCGTGGTTATCACCTGCCCCTTGTGCAGCCCTGAGCTGCGCCGCAGGCCATGTGAGCACACAGGAAAGCTCTCCCACAAGCCAGGAATCGGGAGGTCTGCATTCCCGCACCCGCTTCCCACACTCCCCCACCTTCCCAAGGCTTCTCCAGTAACGAGATCAGAATTGGGCAGAGGGGCAAGTCCCCACCCCTCCCAGGAGACTCCCCAAATAAACCCTAGAAGCAGGCCCTAACGGCCTACAGGGGTATGCTCCCTAGGGACAAGCTTCCCCACTCTGACTCTGGACAAATAAGTCTGGCATTGAGCCAGGGTCGTCCACCATGCATTGCTGGCACAGTGGGCCCTGTGCTCGAGACTGAGGCAACAGGCCTGGGCCCACTTCTGGGGGTCCTTTGCCTGCCCTTTCTGGCCTGTCCAGGGCGGTGTGGCTCCTTAGTCCTCCCCAACCCCCACTCCCACGTGACTAGGGGCGGGAGTCTGGGTCAGCCAGCAGCCTACCACCCTACTGTTAAAATTTCAGAAAGAACCTGGACTTAGAGCCAATTAGCCTTTTTCTCCCTTTTACCCTAAAGGAAATTGCCTTTCACATCCGTCAACTCTCTAATTACCAGATGGGATGACTGAGATTTTGAGGACAATTAGGAGGAGGTCTGTCTTTTCCCAAACTCCCTGGTGTCCCCTCCTCCCAGCCTCCGCCCCTGTCTGGAGCCTTCCTTTAATTTGGAACCACTTAGAAAAGACAAGGAAACCTTTAAAGCCGAGAGGAATGTCTCCAGGAATGCCCCCTGCCTGCTTTACAGCTGTGGCACAGAAGCTGGTGAACACGCTCGCTCTGCAGCCGCGGGAGAGGCTCCTGTTCAAGGGGCCTGTGGCCACAGCATCCTGCTGTAAAAATAGCTGTGGGTTCCATGGCTGAAGGAGCAAGGGCTAGGATTCGTCCATGCAGTGGGCCACGAGCCACCCTAAACCAGAAGAAGAGGGACCCCCCCTTCCAGGTCTGGGAACTCTGCTGGGTCCTGCTCAGGCCTGAGGCCGCCTGTCAGCATGCCTGGCCCTCTGCTTCCCACCTCCCGGCTCACATCACTCTGCCTTTGGCCTTCACACCTGAGCGGTGCTGTGGGAGCACTGTGACCTCCCCACACTGGCCTGCAACCTCCCCAACCCCGCCCCCTGCACCCCAGGGATAAATGTTTCCCAACCATCTCGCCTGGGGAGTTTCCACGATCCCCACCAGATATCTGGTGGCCTCTGCCTGGCTCACTCTGCTTTTGCAATACAAAGGAGATGGAGGCCAGGGAAGGACAAACTTGTTGGAGGGTGTAGCTCAGTGGCGGCCACCCTGTCTCACCAGCATTTTCTCACAGCCTTTTCTCTTGCATTTCTCTCCTCCCGGCAGGTCGGGTGACTGCCTGCTGAGGACTGTCCTGAGCCTCCAGGAGCCCCTCTATGGTCCTGGGCATGATCTCAGAAGCTCAGGACATTGGGGGCATCCACTCCTGGGAAGAAGAGGCCGCTGGCCAATGGGAAGCAGGTTTGAAACCCTGGCCGGCATCCGCTCTGCTGGTGTAGACGTGGCTGCCTGCTGCCCCACACGGGCCCAGGAAGGGGCAGGTACCTGTCGCCTTCCCCAGCCCTTCTGCTGAATTCCTAAGGGATTCAGGCTCCTGCCCCCAAGCCACCCTCCTTCACCAGGCCTGCTAGACTCCTCTGGAGTTTGCGGCGGGTCCCTCCCAGTGGACAGCAGGCAGGGCCTGGCCCCCACCCAGGGCAGAGAGTTCAGGGCAGTATGGGCTTCAGGGAGGTCAGAAGAGCTGGTCAGAGTCAACTGTATCAGGGATGACTTAGGAAGGGGCACAGAAGGAAGTATCTGGATGGGCAGAAACTTCTAGAAGCTCCCTTCTAGAACTGCTAAAAAGAGGGCTCTCATCCTGATAGTACTGGTGTCAGTCCCCAAGGAGTGACTTAACCTGTGAGCCTCAGTCTCTCCCCTGAATATGGAGTATGGATTGACAGTGAGGATGTGTGTCTTTGAACACAGCCTGTCCTGTGTTTGGTAAATGTTAGCTGCTCTTCTCATTGTCATCTTCACATTCCCTCCCCAGGCAGGGGATCAGCTGTACCAGGGCCTGGAGGCCTGAGGCCAGCTCCAGGGACAGTTAAGCTGCCGGTGCCGGGGCTGGGTGGGCTTCTGCCTGAGCCTAGCACTGCCGGTCCTGGCAGCTGATCAGACGTGGTGGACCCCACTGGGGAGATGACTTGGCTGGACAACCGGGGGCTGCTGGCCTGTGCTAGATGCACAGGGGACCTGCCAGGGGCAGGTGTGGGCTCAGCTTGGCATAGCTACCAGAGGATTCTCGGATTGGGACAGGCCTGCTAGGATGGCCATGTCCAGGCGTGCGTGTGGCCACGGTGAAGTGGGGGATCAGAGTTTTCAATTAACCCCCACCAGGCTCACCTCCCTTGTCTCCTGTTTGTTACTTGGCTTTTTCAATTCCCTGAACAGTTTCAATGCCCTGAGGGGTCTGGGCTGGGGTGTCTAGTGCTCTCCATTTTATATATGAAAGGACCAGCTTCTCAAGGATAATAGTGGCCCAGGGGACTTAATTCAGGGGTAGGCCCTGGGCAACCCTGAGTTTCCCCCGGGGGGGTGTGGTGGCCGGCATCTAGGAGGTGTCCTGACCTTTCATGGCCCAAGGCCAAGTCTTCCCAGCTGGGTCCAGGTCTCGTCTTACTGTGAGCCTGCAGCCAAGTGCTCCTTCCTGGACTGTGGCCCGTTGGCTGCAGAGATCCGGTTGACCTGGCACCAGATCCTGGCTTAGACAGCCTCCGAATCCACAGCTTTTGGCCACTCTGAATGACCCCAGACAGGTGTCTGGCAGGGAGGCCACTATCCTGTCCTTTGTCACCTTCCAAACTCTTTGGAGCTGTGGCACTATTTAAAGAGCTGGCCCTGAGCTGGCCCAGCCCTGCTGCAGCGAGAGGGAGCACTCCAGACCATGGTAGGCTGGGGCTGCCCTGCCCTGCCCTGACCTCATTCCTCAACTCTGACCTCATCCCATGACCTTGACTTCATTTGTGATTCTGACCTTCACCTTGTTGCCTGAACTCACCCTACCTCGACCTTGCTTCCTGACATCCTTGACCTTGACCTGATGTCCCTGATCCTGTCCCTTTTTTCACCTTTGATGTTATCCCTGTACCTGGTCTACCCTGGTTGCCCTTCACGGGGACTAGTCCATCCATGTGGTCCTGATCTGGGGCTCTGCTTTCCTGGGCTCTGCAGGGCTTGCCAGAGTGAAGCTCAGGGGTTGAGGAGAAGGGTGGAGGGAGACAGGATGGCCCAGGCTCCGCGGCTTCGTGCTGGAAGAGGGGCTCTGCTCCTGCTGAGGGGACATGGCTCCTGTGGCTCCCTGGGGGCCAGGGTCGGTATTTGAGGACAGCTTAGTTCCCCGGGAGAGTGCTGGGGCCTGCTTACCTTGAGGGTCTTTCCTGCTGACCGCCTTACACCCCGCTTACCTCAGTGCTCCAGTCTGTGGGTCTCCCTGCAGGCCCTCAATGGCTTCCTTATGCCTCTGCCTCACACATCCTACCAGTCCCTCTTGGCCTGAGAACTGAATGTCAAACCTCAGCTCAGAAACCACCTCCTCCAGGAAGTCTGCCCTGAGTCCCCAGGTGGCACAGGGTGGGGGGGGGTCTCTGTGCCTCCCTCTACCACCTTGTATCGATTGTCTGTTTCCCGGCAGCTTGGGAATAAGGATGGGGCCTGATTAAGTTCTGGGTCCCCGGGACTGGGCATAGGACCTGGCTGGAGGTCAGCAGATAGCTAATAAATGTCCTGAAGCTTTGAGGTAGGCATGGCTTCGGCTTTATAAATGGGGCAAGGGAGCTCAGAGCAGGCAACTGGTTTTCTTGTATCACAGAGGCTATGAGTAGCAAAGCCAGGATGCAAACACAGGTCTGGGTGACCCCCTCTGTTCTGAGTATTCCTTTGGGGGGGATTCTCACTTTTCAGGCGCCCATTGTAAAAGGTAATTTCCAAGAGAGCTGGGCTGGAAGGGCTCCTGGCGGGAGAGAAGCCTGGCTAGAGCCCTGGGCCTCAGCAGCCAGAGAAAGCACTCCACTCCCCCGAGGGGCCTGGAACAAGGCCGGCGTCCAGTAGGGCGACATTTCATGAGATGGACATGAAAGGCTGGGGAAGGGCAGGGACGGGGACACCGAGGCTGAGGGTAGGTCTGAGGGGAGAAGGGCAGAATCCCCCACAGACGGAAGTGAGGGTTTTTTATTAATCAGAGGGAAATGTATATGTAATTATGTGAGATGAACTCGGCGGGGAGGTTCTTTTCTTTATGATGTCTGAAGGGATTTATAAATATTACAGAGGTTTTACAGCATCATAACGTCCCGGCCGCCCTGCCAGCCCCTTTCAAAGGATTAGTGGAGACAAAGCACCCAGTAAAAGCTAATTATAAGTCAGCCGGGCACTGCTGCTCCTGAAGTGAGCCCAGGAGCCGGAGGGAAGTGGGGTGAATGCGGGGGTGGGGGAAGTTGGGGGGGCCAAGTGGGGGGAGGGGAGACCACACAGGCACTGGGGGCAGAGAGCAGGGCAAGCTCACACTCTGGAGGTGGGATAAACAGGGGCTTGACAAAGAGGGGATGCAGGCCGAGACAGAGGCAGGTGCTGGGCAGTGGGGTATGGTATGGGAACTCACGTCTGTCCACTCCTTCCACCTCTCTGATCCAATTTTGGGACCCCTTGAACAAGGATGCCCTAGTGATGTTCACCGAGGGAAAGAGCACTGGGGGTTGTGGGGGTTGTACCAAGAGCTCCCAGCAATTGCCCCATTATGGATTCCCAGGCACCAAGGCGTCCTGATAGAAACATGTGGAAAGAGGAACTCCATGTGGGTGGCCGCCTGCTCTACCTGCTGGGGGCTGCCCTGAGCTCTGGAAAACTCTTTCCAAATCAGTCTCTGCTCTGAACTAGGCCCTGGGTGGGGTGGTGGGGAGCCCAAAGATGGGAAGACATGTAGATATGGCCGGATGGGGTGGTGGGTTGCCCAATACTAACTGGGAGGGGAGGGTGGGGTCGCTGGGGCCAGGGAAAGCTTCTCAGATGAAGTAGCAGAGGAGCTGAGCCTGGAGGATGAGGATTCCTCCAGAAGACAGGCAGGAAGACACTGGGGTAGTGCGCATGGCAGGGCAAATGTTGGGAGAGAAGGAAGCTCAAAGCAGTTTGGGGCAGAATGGGCAGCGGAAGCTCTGGAGGTGGGACAAAGGACAGGCCTGCAGGACTGAGGCCCAGATACTATCCTGAGGATGGCGAGAGGGTGGCAGAGACGAAGGCGCCCCCATGTGGGATCTGATGCTAGGATAGAAGCCTCTGTCCACAGCTGGGGCACTGACCACCAAACTTCTGGAACTTGGGGGGCTGGTCTGGGAAGCAGCTATCTGGTCCCTTGGGGTGGGTACTGCAGGCTTCTTGCTGACACTGGGGGGTTGGGGAAGGTTCTTTATCCAAAAGTCTTCTCTAGGAGCCTGTCTGTGGCAGCTGAAGGGTGGGCATGAGGGTTTGGGGGGGACAGGTAAGTGGCTAAGCTCCTGAGGAAGGGCTTCTGCAAGGCCTCACCTGGCGCCCCACAGGCACCAAGGAGAGCCCGGAAAAGAACAGAAGGTGGAGCCAGCTCCAATGTCTTCTCCATGTTCGATCAGTCTCAGATCCAGGAATTTAAAGAGGTGGGTCAGACCCCGTGGGGCCTTTGGGAGGGTTATGCATTTGGGCTGTCAGCAGCCCTGGCCCCGGGGGCTGGGGGGACGACATCACTACCTTTAACCACAGTGATGTACCTAGAAGCTGCAGGTGTGGCGCGCTGTCCATGGGCACCCCCTTCTCTCTGCCTGAGCCTTTGCTTGTTTTGTGACCTCTGACAAGTCCTTCTGTGCCTCAGTTTTCCTTTCTGTAAAACGAGGTCATATGAGCATGAAATGAGGGGAGGCGTGAGCCTGGGCCGCTTACTTGCCACACCCGTGTGGTGTCATGCTGAGCTGGGAAGCCAAGGGGCCAGAGGTCTCCAGGCAGCAACCTGCAGGAGGACATTCCTCCCGGGGTGAATCTGGAGAGGGGGCTGCGCGTGGGCAGGTGGGCGGGCTGCTGCTCAGTGCCTCTGTCTCTGCCAGGCCTTCACCATCATGGACCAGAACCGGGATGGCTTCATCGACAAGGAGGACCTCAGGGACACCTTTGCTGCCCTGGGTGGGTGACGACTGGCTGGGGCGGCTTGGGGAGAAGCAGAGCCCAGGCCATCCAGAAAGCATGGGTGGCTGAGGCAGAGCATGGGTACGAGGCCCCGAATGCTGTCGGGCACAGAGCCTGGGAGCTGAGGCAGCACTCCTGGGTGCTGGAGGAGGAAGCGCCAGAGAGGGGAGAGATTTCAGGTGTAGGAAGGCGCCATGTGAGGCTTACTGGGGGAGGTAGGGTGAGGGGGTCCAGAGAGCAGGGAGGGAGTTAGTGAGAGGGAGAGACCAGAGGCAGGGCCGAGGGGAGGGGTCTTCAGGCAGGAATGGGGGGTTGAGGTTGGAGAGGGGGACATAGCCAAGACAAATTGGATGGCTCTTCAAGCTCCTGGGGAGCTGGAAGTCCACTGGGACCATGAGGAATCTGCGTCCCCAAATCCAGGCGGCCGTGAGCCTGAGGCCCAGGCCTCCCACCCTGCCCACCTCAGTGTCAGCATCTTTGCGCTTCAGTTTCCTCATCTTGACAATGGGGAGAGTAAACAACTACTCTCCTTTCCAGGGGCTCAGCTGGTGGGGGTGGGGGTGAGCCTGGGGCAACCTAGTGCTGACTGTGTCCCCCTCTTGCGGGTCCCCAGCAGGAGGGCGGGCCTAGAGCTGGGTGGAAGGTGGATGGGGGCGCAGATAGAACTGGGCGATCCTGCAGGGCACTCCTGGGCCCCCGGCTCTGCTCTCCCGGTCAGCAGGCAGCGCCCTCTCTGACCCTGGTTGTGAGCCTGGTGTCCCCGCCTCACCCACTGCCCAGGCCGCATCAACGTGAAGAACGAGGAGCTGGAGGCTATGGTGAAGGAGGCCCCGGGGCCCATCAACTTCACAGTCTTCCTGACCATGTTTGGGGAGAAGCTGAAGGGTGAGCGAGGCCCCAGGGACCCTGGTGAGGGTAGGGGTGAGTGGACGTGGACAGGCACCCCCCCGCCCACACACACAACACAGCTGGGCGTGTGGTGCAGCCCCGACCCCCGTCCTTGGAGGCACAGACCCAACTCTTCAGCTGCAGAGCAGGGGACCCGCTGGGAGCTGGGAGGGGCCAGCAGGACAATCCGTGAGAAGTTCTTTGCCCACCACGAGACGAGCTCCCAGCCCCTCCCCGCCCAGGTTCATTCTTTAAATGGGTGTGCTCCTTTCCGGAGGTGCTGTGACAAGTGCACAGACTTGGTGGCTCAAAAGCACCAGAGAGCTCTTCCCTCACAGTTCCGGAGTCTGGATTCTGAAATCGGGCAGGTTGTGTCCCCCAGGGGCTCCCGGGGAGACCTCTGTCTTTGCCGCTGCCAGCTTCTGGGGGCCACGCCACTCCCACCTCTGCTCAGGGCCGGGCTGCCTCCTCTCTGCAGTCTGTCTCTCCCTCTCCCCTGCCCCCACTCACATAAGGCCTTGTCCTTGCATTGAGGGCCCCGTGGATGAGCCAGGATGACTTCATCTTAAGATCTTTCCACAAAAAGACATTCCAGCCGCCTGCTTCTAAGAAGGTGACAGTTCTAAGTAAGGTGGATGAGGACGTGGACACAGGTTTTTGGGTCACCATTCAACCCACTGCAAGGGGGAGCCTACCTAACATCACAGATGTTATTTGGCAAAAAATCCTAGTACTCTTAAGGGTGGGTGCCTGATGGAAAGTAGTGACCTCTACCCACAACGTCCCGGCTGATCTGAGATCTAGAAGGAGGCCAACAACGGACCCGTGGCCCGATAAACAGCTCCCCCTCGCGTCTCAGAGATGAGGACACTGGGGCCAGCTTTGAACCTGGGGCGGAAATCCCACTGGGCCCACCTCACAGCAGCAAGGGATACTCCCAGGACTGGGCCCACCTGCTTGAAGTGCTGGGGTGGGCTGGGCCCAGGGTAACCCCCGAGGAGAGGCATGTCTCTAGTCAGTAGCTTTAAGGAAGGTGGAAACTGGACGGCTGAGTGAGGAGCTGCGACCCAGGGCCGGGCAGGGACCGCAGGGCTTCAGCGTTTTCTCATTTTCGCAGGGCCACAGAACTGGCCGAGCCTGCCCTGTGAACTTGTCTGAGCCTGCACGTGTGGCCAGAGGTGGGGACAGGAGCTAGGGCCGGATTAGGCATCACCTCATCCCTCTAACTTTGATGGGAGCACTTTGTCACAGGAGTCCCAGCAGGGACAGGAAGCAGTCACCCTGGGGCTCATCTGATGAGATTTGAGGTCCACAGAGCAGAGCCCCTCTCTGGGAAGAAGACGAACTGTCTGTCCAGCCTTTCCGGCCTCCCGAGGCAGGGACAGGCCAGGCCGTAGTAAACGTCTGGCCACTGGGCGCGAGTCCAGGGCAGCTGGTCCATAAGCAACGGGTCCTCGGAAGGAGCCAACCACAAGCCCGCCTCAATGCCAAGGGCTCAAAGACCCTGGGGGGCCTCACACGGGCCCCACGGCGACCCCTGGGCCACCCTCTCTCTGCCTGGAGGCCAGGCCATGAGGGCATGGAGCTCTTCCCCGGCTGGACCCTGGGCTGAGGGGCCCCGGCTCACAGAAGCCCTTATGCCTGTCCCCAAGAGCTCCCAGTCTGGGGGTCCAGCGCTGTGCTGGACTCGGTCAGTCTGGGCTGGCCTCCGAGGTGCTGAGCGACTCAGACACCATCCTGCCCTAGATGAGCTCCCCATCTGATAGCTGGGGGGACACAGAGGGCCCCGACTTGGTCCAGTGGGGGAAGTGGCCCTGGCCCAGGCTGATGAAGGAGGCACAGTGGCATGGCTCCGGCTGACGGCAGGGAGACAGTGGCAGGCGGGTCGGGGCTCTGGAGAGCCACAGAGTGGTCTTCAATGTCTCGTTCTCCTTATTAGTAGAGACCTTGAGGCTCTTTGAGCCTCACTTTGCTCTTTGGCAAACTGGGGACATCAATATCTACTACATGGGGTATTCTGGGGACCCCATGGGACAAAATGGTGAAGCTGAAGGGTAGAGCGTGGTAGAGCAGTCAGGCATGTTTGCGTAAGAGATGCTGGTCAAGTTCCTCACTCTTAACAACACGTTATCTTAACTGGTCCTGGGAGGTGGGTGGCAAGCCCCATCTTGGTCCTGTTTCACTGGTGAGACAGCCGCGTCTTGATGAAGAAAGGGGATGTCCCCCTGTCCACTGTGAACCTGGGTGGGGGTGGGGTGGGGGTGGGGTGACAGAGGTGACAGAACACAGGGAGGGTTCTCAGGTCACCTGCTGTCATGCACACAGTTTGAGATCTCAGGGGAGACCCTTCCGCTCTCGGGGGCCTCATTTCCTTCTGTACAGCCAGAGGCTGCGTATTCAGCCTGTTGAGGTAGTAGAACCACTTCTTATAGTGACATCTTTCCCCAAACCCATGCTACCGAAGGGATTCAGCCAGTACAGTTCCACTTTCCCTACTGGGCCCTGCCCATCTCTGCCCTAGAGCACCTCGCAGACCCTTCCAGGACCACGGCTGGGCCTTAGGCCTAGCCCCCTAGTTTATCCCTCTTTATCCTCCTTCACAGCCTCTGTGCATATCTTGGGTAATGAGAGGGCCCCAGAGTTGCCCCCCCGGCCCCTCTACACATCACTGGTCACACGACACATCCACTGTGAGACCTTGGACACGTCGCCTACCTTCTCTGAGTCTCGGCTTCTTCCTCTGTGAAACTGCCAGGAGGGTTGCGCGCACAGTAGGGCTGAGCTGGGGTTCCAGGCAGCGCTGTGCGGGTTGTCCGTGGCGATGTGCAGCACCTGGGTACTGTCACCAGTCCCTGCTTCCCAGAAACATCCCTTCTCTGGCTTCAAGTGTGCTCACTGTGGCGTGGAAGCTGGGGAGGAAGGTCCCGTGAGCCCTTGCAAGCGCCTCGGAGCCCGCCCCGCCTTCCCGCCTGTCCTCTTCTGCGGGGCCCTTACCCTGCCCTGTGTGTGTGGCTTCTAGGCACGGACCCAGAGGAGACCATCCTGCATGCCTTCAAGGTGTTTGACACTGAAGGGAAAGGTTTCATCAAGGCCGATTTGTAAGTCTCCTCTGCTTTTTCTTGTTTTTCCTCTCCCAAAGCCAGGCCATAAGCAAGCTGGGGTGGGAGAGTCGGCTGCCTCTGTCCTGCCTGGCGCTCAGCCAGCTTGGGCCGCACCGGCCAGGGCTAGGAGGCTGCTGCCCTGCCCAGCCCGGCTGTTGCTTGACATCCCTTCCCTCTCTGGGCCTTGTGTCCTCGTCTCTTGTGGAAGGAGTGTGGGGCCCCAGGAGAGGGCCCCCAGGGGCAAGGGTAATGGCGGTAAGTGTGGGCCTTGGAGTGTGCCTAGGGTGACTAGGGTGCCCGGGGCAGGGGCACTCTGGCTGCAGGAGCATAGCGGCTGTGAGGAAGGCAGCTGCGACTGCAGGCCGCTGGGTGTGGCTCACACGCCAGGCCCAGAGCCGGATCTGCCCTGGAGCCGTGGGTGAGCCTGAGAAGAAGGAGCAACATGGAGACCAGGTGGAGGAGGAGACGAGGGGATTACCATCACACGGGGGCCATGACCATCAAAAGACGAGGAAGGGAAGCCCCAGCGGATGGCACTGATGGGATCGGGTTCTGGGGAGAAGAATGAGTCGGGGTCAGCCAGGGCCTGCGTGGACGTGGGGAAGGGACCGGCTGGGCTAGGGCTGCGTAGAGAGAGGTGGCTGTGCCGCTGACTGCCGGGCCCCGGGCTTCAGCCCAGCAAGAGCACAGGGCGGAGAGCCAAGGTTGGCTGCAGAAGAGCAGCCCGTGAGCTGTGCCCAGCCAGTCTGTTCAGAGCCTCCATGTCCTTGCTGGGGCCGCGGGTGCCCCTGGCAGGGCATGGGCCTTCTGATCAATGACTGTGCTGCTTCTGGCCTTGGCTTTGAGGCTAGTTTTGCTGCCTGTTACAACCATCACATAACGGAGGTGGTTGGGGAGACATGGGAGGATCTGTGTTGTCTCAGCTCTCCACCCCCACTTCCCAGGAGTAGGGGAGGGGCCGCTGAGGGTTCCTTCAGGCTGCCGACATGTCCTTCTTCCCCTTCCCTGGCGTCCACGGCTCTCACCCCATCTTAGGACCCAGGGGAGACATCGGGTGCAGCCCCTGGGGTAGCCCTGACCAGCTCCTCCACCTTTTCTCCCATGGTGTCGGGCCAGGACTGGGAGAATCCCGCAGGCACCCGACTTGGGGCCCGAGGATGCCTCCCCCAGGATGTGGTTCCTGGAGGCTCTGGTTGAAATGGTCTGTGAGTCTGGAGAGTTGGAAACTGTGATTGTCCTGCAGTGACATAAATAATGGAAAACGTGTGTTGGGCCTTAGCAGGGCCTGTTGCTGCCGGCACTGCAGGGCACTCTGGGTGCTCAGAGCCTGCCTCGGTGCTCTGACATCATCCCTGTCATGCTGTCCCCGAGATCCCTGAGAGCTCCGGGGCCATCAGGCCCTCCCATGCAGCCTCAAGTGTGGCTTCCACGCCCACCTCTGCTCATTTCTCCAGGCCCAGCAGCCCTGACCCGTGGGCAGCCGCTCTCCTGAATGGCGGTGGGGGACTGCAAATCGTCACCCCTCTCCACCTCAGTTTCCCTCTCTGTAAAAGGGGGGTGATAGTACTTCCTTTCCAGGGCTTGAGGAGCAAATGACACACTGGTGGGGCAGCAGGACTCAGACCTGGGCGGGTCATCTGACCCGCTGGTTGAGTGCAAACCCCCTAAGCAGATGTGTGTGTCAGCGAAAATCCCAAACCAGAAAGCAGCACCTGTGGAACCAAGACCAAGGGGCTCAGGGGGTCCTGGGTTGTAAGGCCACCCCTTGATTGGCGTTCTCCGGGGCCAGATGCCTCCCCCCTGCGCCTGTCCTCATCACCCCTGAGGTCTGTATACCTGGGCAGAGTAGCAGTTCTCCTGAACTTGACCATTTCTCTCCTCTGGGCAGCATTAAGGAGAAGCTCATGACCCAGGCAGACCGCTTCAGTGAGGAGGAGGTAAGTGCCCACTGGGAGGTGCAGCCCTGTCGAGCCTTCTCAGGCCCCTGAGATCACTGTCTTTTAGAGACTGAGATGATGCCCCCTCGACTACTTGGATGAAAGCAGGATGGATAGGACCCTGGCCTCTGTGCCCTCCACCCAATGCCTCCATCAGCAAAGAGGGGAAGCATTCTGCCTGACCCCCACCCCCGCCCCCGTGACCCCTGCTCTGGCCCCTGTGGGCCCTGGTTCAGGGTGACTTCCTGTTCCTTCTCCAGGTCAAGCAGATGTTTGCAGCTTTCCCTCCAGATATGTGTGGCAACCTGGACTACAGGAACCTGTGCTACGTCATCACGCATGGTGAAGAGAAGGACTAAGAGCATCGACTCCTCCTGAAATTAGAGGCAGCAAATCTCAGGGGTGGGGAGACAGTTGAGGAGCTGCTGCAGCCATTGAGTGGGGAGGGAGGCACCTCTCACCCTGTGGGTCTGGGGGCGAAGCAAGAATAAATAATGCTGAGGCAGTCTGGGTTTCCGTGACTAACGCTCCGGTTGGGGAGAAAAGCAAACATTCCTATGTTGTTGGTTTTTCCAAAACTTTTTATGTCCGTGGCTTTGCTCAAATGTTCCTGATGAGCTGGTGTTTAGAACTAATTGACAGTTTTAACGATCCCCAGCTGGGTCACAGGACACTGCCTTCATTTAGGAAATTTTTATTGAGCACCTAGTGCGTGCCAGACCCAGTGCCAGTCCCAAGGACACAAAGATGAGCCAGCACAGTCTCGAGTAGGAAGCTCCTGCAATGAGGACAAGAATCCGGGTGGGATCATGGTGGAGAGGATGAGGGGGAAGTCCAGGAGAGACCTGGCAGCAAGGGGCTGGGTAGGGGCAGAAGAAATGGCAAGGAAGGGGGTGTATTTGAGGATTGTTCAAGGGATAGGCAAAAAATTTCTTAAACAGAACGTACATAGAACCAACCATCAAATAAAAGTGTATAAACTGGACTTCATCAAAATAAGAAACTTTCATTCAGCAAAAGAAACCATGAAGAATGTAAAAAGTAAGGCAGAGGGCTGGAGAGATATTGGCAAAAAAAAAGATCTTAACAAAGCTCTCATTTCCCAAATATATTTTGGAAAACCCTATGCATCAGTAATGGAACTATAACTATAAAGCCCCCAAACAGGTAGGTTTGGGGTCAGTAAAGACTGAAAGTATGCTCACTTTCATTCCTCATAATGAAAGCGTCCCTAAGGCACACAGTCCCCAGAATGGCTAAAGTGAGAAAGATGGACAATACTAAGTGTTGACGATAATGCAGAACAAATAGAATGCTTAGATTTTAGCAAGAGTGCAAAGAGTCAACCACCTAAGAGAACTGTTTGGCAGTGTCTACTAAAGTTAAAATGTATATGCCTCTGACCCTGCTCTTCCATCCCTAGGTAGATACCACCAGAAATGTCCACCATGTAACCTTTGAAAGACTTTAAAGAAGAATTTAAAGATTTATACCAGTGCCAAATTGGAAACAAGACAAGTGTCCACTGAGAGGAGAATTGATAAGTGACAGCAGGTCCAAGCATTGTCTTTTGTAGTGTTTTATTCCTTTCATAGGTGAATAATATTCCGCTGTGTGGCTAAACTGTATTTGGTTTATCCAGTCACCTTTTGATGGATGTGGGATGTTCCCCTCCTTTGGCTATGATGAATAATGCTGCTATGAACATTCACGTATGAGTTTTTGTGTGAATGTGTTTTTAATTCTCTTGGACACATACCTAGGAGTATAACTGGGTCATATGGGAACTCTATGTTTAACTTTTCTAGGAATTTCTAAACTGCTTTTCAAAGCACGTTTTCAAAGTAGTTAAAAGTTTTTACATTCCTACTGGTGATGTTCAAATGTTCCAATATCTTCACATCCTTACCAACACTCATTATTTTCCATTTTTTCTTTATAAATAACATCCTAGTGGGTATGAAGAAGTGGCATCTCACTGTGGTTTTGAGTAGCATTTCCCTGGGGATTAATAACATGGAGCATCTTATCATGTTCTTATTGACCATTTGTCTATTTTCTTAGGAGAAATGTCAGCTCAAGTTCTTTGCCCATTTTGAAGTGGGGTATTTGTCTTTGTCCTTGAATTCTGAGAGTTCTTTATATATTCTAGGTACTAGGCACTATTTAGATAGGTGATTTGCCAATATTTTCTCCCATACCGTGGTTTGTCTTTTCATTTTGTGACCAGGGAAGCCAAGCTCTGAGTCTGCCCCCATAAGCTGCACCCCAACAGCCACTCAAAGCAGTGGGACTTGGGGGTGGAGGTAACAAGGAGGCTCCTTTCCTGGTCCCTCCCCTTTCTGAGCCCCTTGTTACCTCTGGAGGAGGTGGGAGAGAGGTGTCCCCACAGCCTGGAGATTCCTAGCTCAGGACACAGGGGCAAGGTCTGAGAACAGGGAGTGGGGGAGACGGTGACTGAGGAGGGGAGTATTCCAAGAGCTCTCCCTCCATTGGCCTTGCTCCTTCTTGCTCTCTAAGAGTGGTTTCCTGGAAATCAAGGACTCAGCTGCCAAGGAACTTGTCAGACCTGTTTGAGTCCCACAGAATCAGGTCCAGCCTAGCTTGAAAGGGTGGCCCCATGGGTACCTGCCTGCCTGTCTGGCAGCTGCAGGCTGCCCTGCTCCCTGACACCCAAGTTAGCCTGCCCTACAGGGACCCAGCTTCCTGGGGACATGGGGTGGCTAATGGGGAAAGCCAGCAGGGGCTCTGTGGGGCTCAGAAGTGAAGACTGGGGTCCGTTCTTTTGCTCATTCATTCCTTTGTCCTTTAGCCATCCAGAGATCACACCGGTAAGACCCTTCTCTGTCCTCAAGGGGTGGGGGAGTATAGGCCACAGACATGGAGTGCCCTGGTTCTAGTGGCCTAGGGAAAGGAAAGGCAATGGGCTTGCAGGGAGGTTGGGCCCCTGGGGAGCGATGGGCCACAGTGAGTGGCTGGTGGCTCAAAGGCCTCCCTCGGCCTCTCCATCACATCACTTGCTCACCTGATGGTGGGGAGGTGGACAACAACCTCCTCTCCCTGCAATGGAGGCTTATTGGTGGTCTTGACTGACCTTGGTCTGGGCCACCCCTAGCTGCCTTCAGTCTCCAAGACTCCATCTAGTTTCCCAGGGATACTAGGGTTGACTCCCCCAGATGGGCCCCCCACCATTCCTCCTCTGGTCAGGCAACTGGGGTGGTCCACACAGCTGCCACTTTCAGGAAAGAGACATTGGGAGAAGCACATATTTTGATGCCACCCTACCTTGCCTGAGTCATACCTAGAATCACCATTTTTAAAGGTACAAGAGCTCCTTGGGCCCTCCCTATCCCTTTCAGTGCTGCCACACTCTCAGCACTTGGCTCCAACTACCCACTTCATTCAGTGCCCTGAGTGCCCTACATTCCCTTCTGCCACAGGGCCTTTGGAGATGCTGTTCCTTTCCACCCGGAACACTCTATCACCCAGCACCACCTTCTCTTTTGCTCAGCTACCCCTGACGTAACTTTTGCTCTTGGCTTAACATCACATCCCTGGGCCCTGATGCCCAGAGTAAGTCAGATCCTTAGTCTGCAATTTCATGTACTTTCATGGCACCCCAGCACGTTTGCTGGGAGACATAAGCAGTGTCTGTCTTCCCCTCCAGGCTGCAAGCCTCTGAGGGCAAGATCAGGCAGGGCTTTGCCAACTGCTGTACCCCTACACCCTGCATGGGACCTGGCACATAGCAGGTTCTCGGGAAACATCTAGCCACCTGCAAGAGGCCCAGAGAGCAGACCCAAGCTACACGAGGCTTTTGGAGATGGCTTCTGGGCCAGCTACTCAGGCCCTCTGCCTGCAAGAGGATGCTCCAGCCAGAGGCTGAGTGACCCCAAGGCCTGTAGTCAGTCCAGGCCACCCCTGCGACTCCCCAGGGCCTACCCTGTCTGTCCGTGCCTTAGACTTCTACAAGCAGAAGGGGAGCCCCTGGCACTTGGGGTGCCATCAGCAAATCCTGGGGTTGTGGCCATCTTGGGCCTACCTGGTATGCTGCACCAAGCGGGATCTGTCTTGTGAGCTGAACAGACTGGCTCTCACGGAATTCTCTTGGCCCTAAGTAGGGGCTGGTAGATGATGGGCAGTCAGCCCAGGCAGGGACAAGACAAGCCTTCGTGTCCCCAGGGAGCTGGATGAGGGATCCGGCCCTGCCCTGGCCCCGCCGGCTCCGCCAGCCAGCTGGGCCTCATTGAGGGTAATTAGCCCAGCAAGACGCCCCATCTTGGCGTTTCATTTTCCACTATGATCCGTCAGCCGGGGCCTTCGGACAGTGGCCCCCGTATAAATCACAAGGGGGTCGCTGTTAAGAGAAACGGCAAATTCCTTCCACCCATGTGGCTGGCTAAATTGACTCTGAGGGCAGATTCCCTCCTGGCGCTCACTCAAGAATGGCCAAGTCCTTTGAAGGTCCTTCCAGGACGGACCCCAGGGGCCTGGAGCCGGCTGGGCGGGGAATCTCCCGGGAGCCTCTGTGGACCGCAGGAAGGCGGGGCCCCCAGGACTCTGCCTGCCAGGCACCACCATCACTCCGTCCCCATGGCAACCCTGGAGGGGACTCCGAGCCTTTTTCACAGCCAGGAAGTGGCTGGGATGGGGGCTGCTGGTGTCCTCAGTGAGGGGCACTGGCCCTCGGAGTCATGAAGCCTCCCAGTGGAATTTCAGGCTGGGGGTAGTGAAGACATGCAGTGGGGTTCCGAGGGGATGCCCCAATAGCCACAGAGTCTGGGGGATATTCTATCCCATTTCTGCCGTCAGCCGAACCCGGGGCTGGGCCAAGATTTCAGTCTGGCTGAGAATTAGTCTGGAGCCCCAGGGACCCCCAAATGTCTGTTTTGGTGTATTTGTCTCACCCTCTGTCTCACATAAAATTCACCTTTGACCAAAGCCGGGTGGTGGGGGAAGTAAAGGGGGAAGTCTTGCAAAGACTTTTGCAAAGGTCAGAGACCTGTGCTGACTCTGGAGCCTGATGGCCTGAGTTTGTATCTGGCTCTACCCTTTTTAGGTAGGTGACCTTAGGCAACTCACTAACCTCACTGTGTGACTCAGTTTCCCTCTTTGGAAAATGAAGACAATGATAGTGCTAATCTCAGTGTGGCTCCTTCCTCCATGCAGGCTGGGCATGGGGGGCTAGTGGTGAACAGAATAGATGTCATCTAGCCCTCCCCGCCCCCCAAGCCTGTATGGGAGAGGCAGACACCAAGGCCAATGAGAACGTCATCACACAGGAAGGACCCAAGATGGCAGAGAGGTGGACAGGTGGGGACTCACCTCTGTAAGTCATGGCATTTTGTCCCAGAAGTGAGACATTTTCATTTTATTGAGAATGAAATGATCACAAATGCAACTTAACAATCCAGTTATTATTCTAATCCAATAATAAGTACAAAATCAGAAAAGCCTGAGGAACTGAGGAAGCAGCAATGAGATACCCAACCCAGCTTAGATGGCTCCCTGGAGGAGGTGATAACCTGAAGAATGGATGGGAGAAATGTGGACAAAGTAGGACAATGATAGGCAGAGGATGGAGAAAGGAGTCTCCTTCCAGAAAAGCCCACCAGGACCGCACTGAGGAGAAAGACTCAGCCTGTTGTCCTCTGGGACAGTCAGGGGCAACCATGCTCCAGGGCCTCCCTCAGCCATGGCAGGCAGCTAAGATGGAGCCATGTCGGTTTGCTCTTTGTGTATGTAGCACCAGCTTCTGTTTATGGCATGTGGAGCTGGCTTTTCACTTTTGATAGTGAGGTTTTAAAAAAAACATTTCTTTCAAATAAACGCATATACATAAGTTGCTTTAAGGAAAACGATTAATATAAGCAATATTTAGGAGCAGAAATCAAGAAAGTTGAATGGGAATCACTGAGATCTGGGAAGATCTGAAAGATTCTAGGGAATTAGAACTAGAACTCTCTGGAAAAGTGGGTTCTAGGACTCCTACACTGAAAGTATCAGTTTTTAGTGTCAAGTGCAAATTCCCTTGATTAAAGATCCTGGACCCAAAACCAGTTGTGTGGGGCCATGGGAGTGGCGGCTTGCTGAGAGATGGACAGACAGGCAGGCTCCCAGCCGCTGAGAGTTATTGCTGGACAAGCACATAAACTTGGAGTTCATTGTCAAAGCCAACTCACTGGGTGATTCGGGCACCAGTTCAGTTCTTCGTCCTGGAACGCTTTGTACCGGGGACTCTCCTAAAGCCTGCCCAGGTGGACCACGCCCCTCCACCTAGTCTCTCCCTGCTTGTTGCAGTGGGGGCTCTCTCTCGGGTGTGCCTACTTGTTGAGGGCCGAATAGTGGGGTCTCAGCCCCTCCTTCTTGGTCCAGTCAGGATCACCGAGTCATACTTGCTGGGTGCAGGCAGGAGCCATCAGCACGCCGACGCCCCCAGCCTCTCCATGGGTCAGCAGGCTCACTGACCAGAGCTGAGGTCACTTACAGGGCGATGTGGCGGCTAAAGGAATGGATGTCATCTGAGGATGCATTCATGGAGCGGCTTCAGTCAGAACTTGGGAGGAGGTGGTCCCACCCACCCAAAGAGGACTAGGCCCCATCCTCTGCTCCTGGGGAGGCAAGCCCAAGGGCCACAGAAGGGATGGGGGATGGGAGAGGCTGGGGATTGTCCTGTGAGTCCCTGTGGGCAGGTTGGGGATAATTATCTTCAAATCCCTGTCCTGGGGTAGAAGGTGGGATCGGCTTGTGTGTTCCAGAAGGCAGAGCTGAGCAGGTAGCTGGGAGTGACAGGGACCCAGGCTTCGAACTAAGCTAAGGAAGGACCTTCTGACAAGCTGAGCCACCTGAGAGACAGGTGCCGCAGTGGGGAGACAGCTGCCTGGGACTGGAGGGGTGAGGGCAGCAAAGGCGACCACATGGCCTGCATGGAGCAGCCTGCGCTTTAGAGCCTGATTGGCTCCCCAGGGCAGAAGATGGAGCTACATAAGCACCCAGCCCCTTGCCTGGCACACAGGGGGTGTCCCTGCCTCCCACACCAGCCTGGTCTCTGAACAGCCCAACTAGAATCACTGGCTGAGCTGGAAGGGCCCTCCAGGGCCCCTGGGTTACAGGGTGCCCTTGGACAGATGAGGGGGCCGAGACCCAGAGGCCACCCTGCCCAGCTCTAGGCCTTTCGCAGTCCCTCTTTCCGTTTGTCCCCCAGGAACATCTCTGTCCAAGTCCCGCCACTGGGGTGATGGGTTCAAATGTTGGTGGGACCAGAGGGGGCGGGGACAACACATTTAACATTCTTGGGTGAGGGAATGGGACTTCAGACCTGTGGCAGACAGTGGGGGTGTGTGGGACCCCTTAGCTGGGAGAGGACATGCAGGAGAGGAGCTGTGTCTTTCTACTCTGGGTCCCAGATCTTTCTGTGCCATGAGGACACTGGCCCGGGCTGGGGCCAGGGAGGGGGCGTGTGGGTGTGAGCCTGGCGACAGAGCTGGGAGGCAGAGGCCAGCCTGGAGCCGCCCTAATCTGGGGCTTAGCTCTGACTTCAAAGCTGGCGGCTTCAGCTTCGCTGGAATGTCCAGCTATAGTGGGAGTGGAGGGGAATGCCTGGTTCCCATCAAGTTCCAGAGAGTAACTGTGGCCTTGTGGGGGCCTTCATGGGGGGAGGAGGGACAGGGGGCAGGGCTGGGAATCTCAAAGGGGGCATCTGGAGTGGAGGAGCCCCAGTTCCTTAAGCTGTGTGACCTCGGGCCAGCAGCTTAACCTCTCTGGGCCCTCAAAATTTTCATCAGCGAAATAGAGCAATGGTACCTCCCTTCCAGGGCAGGATCTGGTGCAGGGCCTGGCCTGGGGTGGGGGGGCCCCAGTTTACCTGACTTGGTATGTGAGCAGCGCGGAAGCTGTGAGGGCCGCCCTTATGGCCCCACAGCGCCATCTACTGGTAGCCAAGCAGCTGTGCTGGCTCCCGCGTCCCCCAGGTCTCCTGGTCTGGAAATAGCCTGAGCACAAGGGCGCAGGGTACTAAGCTCAATTAGGGGGCAGACAAAATTGAATGTGAGCCCTAGAATCTCCAATTACCAGCTGAATGACAGGGCAAGCTCTTTAACTTGAATTGCAGTTTCCTGCAACCACCCAGGAGCAGCAGCAGGCACGGTGCTTCACATGCGTCCTCATGGATGACTCCTACCCCTGGGGAGCAGAGCCCCTCGCTCTCCCCATTTCACAGATAGAAAACTAAGGCAAGAGAGGGGGGATACTGGCCCTCGGCCAGAAAGTCAGTAAGTGGCAGAACTGGGATCTGAACCCACTCTGGCTTCTCACCTCTGGCCCAGGAAGACACTGGTAGCGTAGCGGCTGCCTTGCATGGTGACGGGCAAGAGCTACTCCCAGTGATTTGGCTGAAACTCTTGGCTCACACGGGGTGTCCTGGTGACCCTAGCACAGGACGGGCAGTCCTTCTGGGTCCACATCTAGGCTCTATGCACTAGCTGTGGGAATGCGCAAATCACCCATGCTGGAGGTCAGTGTCCTCGCCGATGACTCGGTCTGAGGGTCAGAGGCACAAGGGGTGCCTGGACCTGGGCAGCCACGAGCCCTGCGTGACGTCCTTGCTGTGAGGAGGCAGGCAGCCAACAAGGCCGGGGGCCCGGGAGCAGACCCTGAGGCCGAGAGAGGCCTTCAGGGATGGGCTGCAGGGCCTCAGGCCTCCAGAGCTGGGTGGTTGTCCTGGGGGCACAGGGAACTGCCCTCTAGGGCAGGGGGCCCATGTGGGCACTGTGGCACACCCTCTTCTGCACGGAATGCATGAAAGGCCCGTGCTGCTGTTCACAGGGGTGATGACAGAGGCCACGGCTGGCCTGGAGGCTGGACGCAGCGAGACATTTGTGCCCAGTCCTGGACTCCTGCCCGAGAGTGCTGGGAGAAGCTGGGCCTGCAGCTGTCTCTGTGGGTGGAGCCCAGTGGGCCTGCCAGGAGGGCTGGGGCAGCGGCGGCTTTGGCCTTCTGAATGCCATTTCCTCTGGGGCAGCTCAGCTCCTGGGCCATGTCCTGTGAGCTCAGAGGAGAATAGGGTCTTCAACAAGCTGCAGACCAAGAAGTTCTGGCAAATTCCTTTCAAGATGGAGCCAACTGCTCCCCTGGGCTGCTCCCTTCTCCCCAGGGAGCTGGTCTCCATCAGGGGACAGTCTAGCTGCAGCCCCCAGGTGGGCCCAGTGTGACAGGGTTGCCAGCTGGGAGAGGTGAGTGTCTGCTTGATGTCACCAGTCAGCTTTGCCAAAACCGACTGACCAGAACAGGTGGGCTGCGGGGCGCAAGGGAGTGGAGACCAAGGGGACTGGGCTGGCCCTGCCTACCGGGTACACAGGGCATTCAGGCCTGGGCCCCAGTTGGGCCTGGGCTTGTTGTCTAGGACGGATGCCCTCCTGTCTGCCCACATACCCTGAGGTCCTGTTCACCCAGGACCACTTTCTGGACTCAACCGTTTGTCCATGGGGTGACAGCCAGCCCGGAGGGTGGGGGCGCTGGGGGGGGCCTGTGACTTGTGTCCTCCACACTGGGTCATCAAAGCCTTTACGAGGCCCTCTGGCAGGCCCACTGGCTTTCTGTGAGGTGAGATCATGCACCTGAAACTGGGGCCCACCCAGCCCTGCGCCCTGAATGAGGTGCTTGTTCTGCAGGACCGGCTGTCAGCGCTTGCTTGTTAGTAGAGGCGGCTGCATCGGGCCCCTCCTGCCCACCAGAGGCACAGAGAGCATGGGGGCCCTTCAGGCCTGGCCCTGAACTGTCCACCATTCAGGGCTGATCTTGCTGGACCCCTCTTCCTGGTGGGTGGGGTGTGGGGAGAGGGTGCCTCACTGAAGAGGCCTGAGCCGTTTGGCCTACTCAACACCCTTTCCTCTCCTTTTCTGATACCCACATGCTCAGGCTCCCTCCTTCACTCAGCAGCTGGCTCTGAGGCCTCCCCTGGGGTGAATAAGGGCCAGGAAATGCTCCCTGGGAACAGTTAGTGGGGCCCAACAGAAGGACACAGCAGGCGGGATCTTAGGGAGACATACACAGAGCTGTGACAGCACAGAGACGGGGTAAAGGCTGCCAGAGGGCAAGGGGAGGGTCCCAGAAGGGAAACACAAGGAGGCCCAGACTTCTAGTCAGAAAAGGGGGCTGTGGCGGTGAAGGGCGGGCTGGGTGCGGTGTGTGCAGGGAGCTTTCAGGCCGGGAGGCCCTGCTGGGAGACAGGCAGGGAGGCCAGCAGGGGACATAGATGGGGCAGCTGGTGAACCCTCCACCCACCGCCCCCCCAAGAGGTATGAGGCCTCGAGCGCTGGGCAGGGCAGGAGTGTGTGTGTAGGGGGTGGTGCCGGCTGCAGGTGGGCCTCAGGGAGGGTCCCTATCCAGTGGGGCCCCCTTCCCAATCTTTACTGTCTTTCCCTGCCATTGGAAGTTTTAATTCAACTTCCCCTTGAACACTTTCTTAGCACTCCTCCCATAGGCTGCTAAATTTTTGCACACCATTTAGTCATTTTTAGATTTCTTAAATTTTTCCAATGTTTAAACAAATAAATAAGTCAGCAAAAAAGCCTCCACAGTGTTTGGGGTTTATTTTTATTTATCAGACTAAGTAAGTAAAGGTTCAAAAACACCTACAAATCCTTTTAAGCAGTTTTAAGCTCAAAATGGCTCTAGGAGAGCGATGAGCCTCTTAGAAAGGGACAGACAGTGAATATCTCAGACTCTGCACGCAGGCGGGTCTGCCACGTGCAGCCAAGTCTGCCCTTGTCACATGAAAGCCACCACTTAGACAAGCAACGGGCACATGTTCCAATCACACTTTATTTTTGGAGACCGAAATGTGAATTTCATGTCATTTTAACACACCTGTCAAAAAATAACATTTTGATATGCTTCCCCCCAAGTCATTTCAAAAAGTAAAAACCATTCTTATTTTGCAGCCTGCACACAAATGGTGGCCAGCTACTTACATAGTTCTCTTTCTTTTTTTTTTTTTCAAGGATTTATTTATTTTATGCATACAAGCTGGGGTACAGGCCAGAGGCATGGGGCGGTGAGAGGGTTCACCAGAGACAGAGTAGGGAGCAGAACAGACAGATCGACAGAAATACACTGCTGAGGGGAGCAGCAGGCAAGGCAGGAGAGGTCTGCCGCACCATGTGGGAATCTCCCCAGCCGGGCATCAAACTCGCGTCGCCGCTGCCGCTGCCGACATCTCCACACCCAACCGCTGCGCCACCAGGGAGGCCCTACTTACATAGTTTTCTGACTACTATTCTATAGTATAAAACGTAAAATCTTTTAAAAATGTAAATGACTTAGAAATGCATGTACATCTCATAAATGGACACACCCTATGTTGTGGTTACCATTGTTGTAACAAACTGCCCCTAAATGTAATGATTTAAAGCAATAAGTATGTCCCCAAGTCTCGTGATGCTGTGAGTAGACAGAGCTCTGCTGGGAGGTTCTTCTGCTTTTTGTGATTTTTGATGGGGCTGCAGCTATCTGGAGCACCACAGAGCTGGAACATTCCAGAGATTTATTCATGTCACTGGCAGCTGATATTGGATGTTGGCTGGGACCCTAGTTGGGATCTGACCTAGCCAGAGTGCCTGGATGTGGCTTCTACATGTGTGTTGGAGCATGGTGGCTCAATTTTAAGAGGGAGTGTCCCATCACAAAAGAAGCAGAGTTGCCAGAACTTAAAGGTTAGCTCTAGAACTGGCACAGGCTCCCTCCCAGGGCATTTTACTAGCTAAATGGTCACGAAACCAGCCTAGGCTCAAGAGGAGAGGAGCTCGATCTCTTGAAGAGAATGACAGATAATCTGTGATCATTTTTAATTCACCATATGGGTGTGCTCAGGTGAGTAAATGAACCACTGTGGATTTTCAGGTGATCACTGGATGCTTGAATATTCATGGGTTGCACACATGAGCACCACAATCAGCCGCCACAGTCATGTTCTCTGGCAGTGACTGGCTGATGTTTATTAAGCACCTGTGACAGGCTTATTAAAAGTATGACACTTGTCTCTTTAAAGTAAAAACCATCATTATTCCAGTTTCATAGATGAGAAAAATAGAGGCTTAGATGTGCTGATTTGCAGTGTCCATGGAACCCCCACAATGAAGCCCAGGGGTCAGGAAGTGCCAGGGTCTGGATTCAGAGGGAGATTAGAGCCAGATGGTGAGATGTGACTTGTCCAGAGTGACTCCCAACATCATGAGTGAAGCTGAAACAAGAACTCTGAGCTCCCGCCTCGAGGTCCTGACCCAGAAGGCCCTTATTTCCCCCTACTCAAGGAAGAGTCCTCTGCGTTTTCATTCAAACTTGCAAGGTGGATCAGTCAACTTTTCTGAGCTCCAGGCTCCTCTTTGTTAAATACAGCCAATAATGACCTCCTTCAGAGCTATGGTGAAGGTCAAACAAAAGTAAAATCCCACCACCATCATTTTGCAGCATCAGGTAGGTCTTTGGAACTAGACAGATGGCAGCTACTACTCGCTTGGCATTCTGGATGGGCCCCAAAGGTGTCTCTATAAAATAGGCTTGACTGAGGATTGTGAGGATGTTGTGAGGATTGACTGAGATAGTAGGTGTCTGCACACAGCCCAGAGCAGCCCCTGGCCCCCTAGCTGGTAGAGGACTGCAGCTCATGGTTAGGTTGGCAGCTCCTACCTGAGAGGTAGTGTTCACCATGTGTTGATTGTATGTATGAGTGATGGCATCCTTGAATCCCTGTGGCACCCAGATGACAGAGTAGGACAGACAGAGCAGGGGTGAGCAAAGGGAGTGTGTCCCCTGAAGATCCCTATCTGCCTTTCAGGAGAATTGGAATCTCTGTGGTCACTAACATGATTCTAGCATTTGACTGTTAAAAGAGGTTTAGTTTTGTGCTAGAAAATGTAGGGGCAAAACTCACACTGTAGCATTAGCCAATTCCAATGGTGTGAATATGCTCACCACAGCTGATTTCAAAATACCAAGATGTCAAGTGGTCTGTAATTTATTAGCAATCAGCTCTTGGTACTGGCATGAGCAGATTCCAACACCAGGAGGTGATTGGGGGCCCCCTCCTCCTACTCTGTGGAGCTGGGTAGAGCAGAGTAAGTGTACATGGGTGTCTATGGGTATATAAAAGGAGGAGTGAGCTAGTGACTATGAGGGAGAAAGGACCCAGACATGGCTATTCCCTGGAGCTCAGGAGGGTTGGATGGCTGCTTTATTTATTTATCTCTACCGTATCCCCCAAATAGAATCAAAGCATTTTACAGCAATGAAGACAATGCAGTGAGATGGAGAGATTGCATAGGATTTGGGGACGGATGAGAGCTGAAGTTTAGAAGCAATAGAGCAAGGCCAGGGATGAGGTTAAGGCCCCAAGTTAATGCCACGAGCTACTTTCCTTCCTCTGATCCCCTGGGGTGCCTCCCCTCTCTGTGGTCTTGATGATGCACTTGCCTTCTGGGCCAGACTGACCTCTGGCCTTGTGTACCTGCACATGGCTTTTCTACATGTGTTGTAGAATTGATGGTTGGGTTCCAAGACACTACCCTCAAGTTTCTGTGGGGACACTAAGACAGCAGGAATATCCAGGGTCCAGAGGGCAGAACTAGGGCCAACATTGACCTCTGTCTAAGAACAATTCATGGTCAGAACTGTTCACAAATGGGACTCGCTACCAGGGGAGGTAGTGAGGTTCTCGTCAGGGGAAGTGTGTAAGCAGCTGCTGGACAGCCACTGATTGGAGGCTTTCTGAGGACTTGAGTGTCCATGGAATTCTTGACCAGTCAGCACAAGTTAATAGTGTGACTCTCGGCCCTGTTCCTTTCAGCAGCTTCCTAGACATGCAGACAAATTTCTGAACCTCTCTGTACTTGGGTTTCCCTTCTCCTTACCTCTACCTCTTCAATCACTCCATCTTACTGCATCACCTTCATTGCTGTGCCTCCGCCTCCTTGCCCAGGTCTTCCAGGTAGCCTCCTAACTCGACTCCTGGTAGAAGTGCTCCTAGTCTCTCAGGGTTCCCAAAGCAAGCTAAGCTTGAGAGGAGCAGGTGCAGTAGGGAGGGTAAGACTCCCCAGGGTTTTAGGGCTTCACCCTTCAGACTACGCTCAACTGCCCCCACTAACCCCTGCCCATGTTTCTTTGCTGCATCTGCTCACCTTTCCCTGAGGGGTCCCGGAGGCAGGTCCTGCACTCAGGAGGCCTCAGTGAGTGGTTGTTAAATGACTGGAAAGGAGAATGGATGGAGGAACAGACGACTGGGCAGAAATAGGTGGGTGAATGGACGGGTGGTAGGATAGATAGATTGGATGACTGGATGGATCAGTCCACAGACTGATGGATGGATGAATTATAATGGAGCGGGTAAGTGAATAGATGGGTGGGCAGAGGAAGGGGGTTGGCACATGACCATTTAACACATTTGCAAAGCTTCCTTGGCTTCTTTATTTTGTTTTCTCTCCACAACTGTGTTGAAGGCAGAGATAGAACTATTCATTCCACGGAATTAAACACTTAGGCACAGAGTGAGACATGGAGTAAGCAGCTTGCTCCGTATCACACAGGGAGGAGGTGACTGAGGCAAATATTAAGATTAGTCTCTTGATACTTTGTTCTTGGTGGATTTTCCAATAAGCTCCACTCATTCTCTCACTCATTCATTTATTCAGGCAGGCATTGTCATCCATTCATTCATTCAAGCAGAAGCTTGCTGAAGCCCACTCAGTGATTTTGGGTCCCCCAGTGCTGGGGACCCCTGCTCTTTGCCGCGTTCCTGGGGTAGCAGGTCTATGAACAGTTTGATGGGATCGGGGTATGTACCTAGGTTAAGTGCTGAGACACCGACCTTTCTGGGAGGTGGACTAGAGTCAGCATTTCTGAGGAGGTGAGGCAGGGCTGGACTTGGCAGAAGGTTGGCCAGGTAGAGAAAGATGAGACCATTGGTTCTGGGCCAAGGATGTATAGGATCCAGCTTACAGCCACATAGCTGCTGTCTGGGACAAACCAGATGTCTGGGCAGCTGGAGTGGGGGTGGAGGAGGCAGAGGTAAGGCCAGGGAAGCCTGCAGAGATGAGACTGCAGGGTTATTAGCAGCAGGCTGTGGAGTTGGGACCTCACCTGGGACAGTGGCGGGCTGGCTGAGGAAGTCTCCCGGCTGAGAGAGGAGGGGTCCCACACCTAGGCCGCCTCTAGGTCCCTTCCTCCCTCCAGACCTGCCCTGCCACTAGACCTGCGTCATGCCACTCTGGACACCATGTGCTCAGTCAAGTCTGGTCCCAGTGCCACCCCCTTGGACAGCGGAAAAGCCAGCCCTCGCAGAGGCCCACCCACGACTGCCCACCCCGGCAGCCAGCCCTCCCTGCGCAGGGACTGCCAGCCGCTCTGGAAGACCCAGGCTGGGCTTAGGAGACGCAGCACCTCAGAAGCCGACTCCAGGGCCCGGCCGCGACGCCAGGTGTGCCACGGGCTCATTAGGCCGGGTGCGCGGCCCCGGCTTTCCGTGTCTTTCTGAGAATCCCCAAAGAAGAAAGAAATCAAAGGCCGGGGATTGAAAAACAAGGATGAGGAGATATAAAACAAGATTTCTATCTAAATAATTTCCTCTAATTGCTGGTAAGAGACATTAATTTTCCTTTTGAAGCTCCCCGTGGCCCCGGGCGCCTCAGGACGTGCCAAGATGGCAGCCCGTCTAGCCGGATTATCTCACCACCCGCCTGCAGGGCTGGCACTGCACCCACTGCGGGGGTGGGCTGGGTGGCGGGCTGGGTGCTGCTCAGGCCAGAACGGAGGTGGGAGGGAGCCCTGGATCTGGGGCTGGGGCTGAAGTGAAGGTTGCTTGGGACTCTGTGCCTTGGCAGGCCTCCTGACCTCACTCCAGCCTGGGATGGACACAGGCCTATCAGGACCCCTGGAGACTGTGGGCCCTTCTTTGCTGTGGATGCTCTGGGCCTGTGGACACACAGGGCAATGGTGGGTGTGGGGCCCAGCGGACAGTTTCCTCACCTCTCCTGCCTCGGATGTCGGCCCCACGGGGGCAGAGCCCAGAGGGGCCAAGTGAAAGAGACCAGAGCGAGTGTCCATCTGTCTACAGCTTGCCTAAGGAAAGGAGGCTTCATTATTACTCCATTTCACAGGTGTGCCAAGGGCCCAGCATGCTCAGATAGCTATGGGGACAAGTGCAGGGGAAATCTGAATTCTTCAGTAGTGCATTCAAGGTAATCCCAACCTAGCCTCTCTGCTCCCTTGTTCTGTTCCCTCCCTCTGCTGGACTAGAGGCCTCCCCTGGGCTCCTCCAGTCCTACTTTCTCTCCAGCACCAGTCGCAGCAATGCCATCACCCCAGCTGCCTGGTGTTCCACCCCGCCTTTGAGCACCTTGGGGTGTGGGCTGCATCTGAGCGCCCCCTGCATCCCACATTCAGCCTGGTGCCACGTCCGGCGAGGTGCATGGCGACACTGGATGGAAGGAAGGCCCCAGGCTCTGAGGCAGTGGCGTGGGGTGTTTCAGCTGAGGATGGAACTCACATTGGCTTTTACCCTAAGAGATTTTTCCTTCCCTTTTGATCCCATGCAATTTATAAAAAATAGAACGCATGTGTTCCTTATTAATTTCTACAAAATCACGGAAATGTTGACTTTTTTTAAAGAGTCATTTTATGTGGAGGCTTATTTTAGATTCTTTCAAGACTTCCTCTGCTGGGCAAGTTGAGTTTGGGGAGAAGGGCTACCCTGCCGCCCCTGACTTCCCACCAACAGAAAGAGAAGCAGCACTTCACAAAAAGGCTCTTACATTCCTCTTTGGCTCCCATAGCCCTCAGCATGAACCCCCAGCTCCTTAACCTGACACTCAAGGCTCCACAGCCCAGCCCCCCAGCTCCTCTCGGTCCCTCTTCCCTCTGAGTCACCCTAATATCCAGCCTTGCTGACTTCCAACGCATTCTTCTCTCTATCCCTTTGCACAGACTGTTCCCTCTGCTGGGAATGCCCCCTGCCCCAACTCCCTGACTTTTTCTACCTGACAAGCTTCTACTCATCCATCAAAACCCAGGCTCAGTGTCTCCTCATCTGTTTAGCTTTGCCTGCCTCACCGCAAGACCCTATGCTCTCCCTAGTAGACCAGGAGGTGAATCCTCATTTGGCCAAAGAGGCTTGGGCACAGCGTCCTTGGTCTGCCTCCCAGGGTCACTGACCGGGGGCATGAAGATGAAAGGATGGCATGTTGTGGTAAGAAATAAATAAAAGGGGAAAGACAAACCCTCCCCAAATGAAAGCCATGCGTAGTGCTTATTTTTGGCATTTTATGGGGTGCTTTTGAGGATAGGAGATGGAAAAAGAGTGTTTCACCAGGGACAAGCAGCATTTCCCCTTGTAGTGGGAGGAAGCCCCTCTGGTCCAGTGCTGAGCTCTGAACTCCGGGATTCTAAAGGATCCAGGACTGTTGCTCTATCACAGGGCTGATCGCAAGCAGGATTTTAACAGAGGGTCCCTCTGGTTCCCACACTCTCCAGCTCCATGCCAACTCCCCTCAATGGAGCTCATTTTCACATGCTTTGTCTATAATCTTATAAGGGAGGATAGGATAAAACATGACCCCATTTTACAGATGTGTAAGTTGAGACCCAGGTATGAAAGCGCTGGCTTAGGGCCACATGCTAAATTAGCAACCGGGCAATACCTAGAACTCAGAGTACCTGCTTAGGGTGGCTGTCTAGCTAGCTGGCTCTAGCCATGGAGGAGGGGCCCTAGGGATCTCCAAACTCAGTCCATTTCCTACACCTACACCAGCCCCTGCCCTCCAGTACTTCCTGCTCTCCTGCCTCACCATGACCTGCTCTTTCTAGGCTTGAAGCAGGAGGGTTGTAGGGAAAATGAAGTCATCCGTTCCTTCCTTCACTGCCCTCCTGCCATTAGCATCAATGAGCGACACCTGTGGGCTTACACGAGCGCCCGATGGTGGTGCCTGGAACATGGTGTGGGTGTGTGTAAATGGGCACACCTGAGCTGAGAGATTAAGCATGTAAGGGCGGCAGCAGAGAACAGAGCAGTGGGCAAAGGACCGTGTGGCAGAGCACAGCAGAGACCAGTGAAGAGGCCACGAGAGAACGCCAAGGAGCCCAGAAAGAGTGAATATTTGCTGGGGGCTAGGAGCCTACCGGCCTCCTGGCCCCCCGGCCCCCCTGCCTGCCCTGCACCCGGGTGCCTCACTACAAATGGTGCAGAAAGATCATTAAAAGCCTGAAAAAGCCACTGAGGGTCTGCCTGGATCAAAGGACACGTGCACTATGCCTAGCTGGCACTACAGGGGTGAGCTGTTTGTGAGGAGTTCCAGCCATGAAACTACATGGCCTAGTGAGGGGGGCTGCCCATCGAGTGGTGGGTCCCAGAGACAAGGGAGGGCCACCAGTGCCAGACTGTCTCCTCCCTGTCCAGCCACAGTCCAGAGCACGGCCAGCAGTCTGCCCTTGCCCCAAACTCACAAGAGCCAGGGAAATCACAGAGGGCTTCCTGCAGGCAGAACGCAGCTGTGGACAGGAGTAGTCCTTTGGTCCTCTTGAGTAATGGGAACCTAAAGCCACAACAGAGTTACCAGGGGCTGGTGAGACCCATGGGTGCTCCAGGTGCCACGCCAAAGGAGAGATAGGTGGTGAAAATATGAAGGGGCGAGAGCTTGACCCACAGGGAGAACGCACTGTATCGTGGAGAAAGGACAGTCTTGGATGAACACCACTTCCTGAGCTCTAAACCAGCCACTGGTTCCTTCAAAACCAACATGGACATCTCATAGTGACCTCACCTGTCCCCATTTTACCTGGAAGAAAGCTGAGAAGGCTGGGAAGGCTCCCTGGCCCACCTGCAGTGAATCAGTGGGGGAGCTGAGACTTCTGACCCACCCACTGACCTGAGTCTGCGCCCTGACCACAGGCAGGGCCTCTTAGAGTGATGAGAGCATCCCAAGGCCCCCGACAGGGGCTATGAGAGCAAGTGCTGTGCCATGAGCAGGGACCACCACCACCATTTTGGGAGGGGGCTGGGTGTAGAGCTCCTGTCAGCTAATCCTGACCTAGATTCACTTCTGACACTTGAGGATCTACTGGAGCCCTTCCTCGCCTTCCCTGTGAATTCCATTTAATTAAATACACCCTCTCTGGCAGGAATGTAAACACTCACGGACAAGCCCTGTGCCCCTCTATTTCCTAGCATTCTTTACAATTAGTAGGGAGCCATGTGGCTTGTTCTGGCCAGTAGGATGTGAACGGAGGTGATGCCACTTCCAGATTAAAATGATTAGGAGCTCCTGAGCTCTCTCGTCTCGCTCTTCTGTTGCAGTATTCTTGAAGGGCCCAGACCAGGTAATAAACTGAGATGCAGGAAGGCGCCACGTCAGATGTTACAGGGGCAAAAATGAAACCTTTGTTGGTTTAAGCAACTGAGTTTAAAGATTTCTCTAGTATTGATTTCCTGAGTATTAGTATCCTAAGTAATACAACCCGGGAAATAGGGATTATTGTCTCCATCTGGCAGATGAGCACACTGAGACCAGAGAAGGGACTTGACTAAAAATCTCTATTACCGAACCACTTCAGCTTGTGTCTGCCCTTGCATTGTTAAGCCTTGAAAACAGATGTAGGGGAGGGAAGAGGCAAGAAGCAATACAGCTTGCCTTTAAAAAAAATGCGTGCTGTTAAAACCTCATCACGCTCAGACAAACCATGATATGCTGGGCGGCTGTTCCTGAAAGCACAAAGGAGGCCTAAAATGGAGCAGATGCCTGGACCCCCCAGGACAGTGGCAGGATGTGTGGGGGACACAAGGGGAGCCTGTGGGGCCGGCTGTCAGACGCTCCACCTGCAGCATAATGGATGGCAAATAGGGGCCTCCAGGACTACGGAGAAGAAGGTGGTGATAGGGCCTGATTTACAGGCACCAGGAAGAAAATGCAGCCAAGATTTATGGGGGCTCAAGTGACTCGTTGGAGCCAAGTTTATTATCCATCACGTGCATCTGAATGTGTATTTATGGCTTTCCAAATGATCTTGTCTCATTGAAAATTATGTCCAAAACCATCAAGAGCAGTTCATCTGCACTGAGATGGGATGATCCAGAGAGAGTTCAAGGCCTCCCCTAGCCACCCAGCGATGCCAAGGCCTAGTCTCATTTGTGTGTGTGAGGATTCAAGAAGCAGACATAGGCCAATGGACACAGCAGGCCCTGCTCTGGAGGCAGCATGAAGGGATGAATCCATTTCCCAGCCTGCTCACACCCCACTGTGCCAAGCCCTAAACAAGGTGTTAGGTCTCACACATATCCTGGGGAGCTAACCCAGGGGGAGGACGAGAACACTAGCTCTGTCACTTAACTGCTGAAGTTACCCTGGGTAAGCTACTTAACCTCTCTGAGCCCTAGTTTCCTCATCAAGAAAATGGAAACAACATTGATGGTTACCCGAGAGTAATTAGGAGTATACAAGATACTGCATGTAAAGTGTTTAGCAGAGTGTCTGGCACTCAGTAGCTGCCCATAAATGTTATTTTTCTGTTGTCATCATAATTATTATGCTAAGCATCATCTGTAATGTTTGGCACAAGCTGACCATCAAACCAGACAAAACAAGACAAATTTCTGCTACAGCTCCATTCAGAAAAGGAATGACCACTTTCTGGCTTTGCACACACTGGATACCAAAGAGGTGGGCCCAGCCAGTCAGAGAACCTCATAATAGGGATTTTAATCTTGCAACTTTTTAAATATATAAAAGAGCTGGTTGTAAATGATTTAACCTGCTCAGATCTCAGACCCGTAGATAACTTACCAAGCTTTGACCTTTGGCATAATTGGAAGCAAGAGCTGCCATTCTGCCTATACACACCTGTTCGACTGTCTTTTCCATATTTATTTGTAAATAGACATACCCTAAATGCTGGCAGTGCCTCGCCTGCTGCCCTGATCACACTTCACCAGGACCCTTTGATTAAGGGTCTGAGCTTTAATTAGTGACTGCAACTTCTGACTTCGGAGGTGGGTATGCATTGCTGTTGCACCTCCCCACACTGTTGCAAGCCCTCACTCTCCAGCTAAAGTGACTTCCAAGTAACTTAAAGGGCTGGTACCCTTTCCCCTCAGTTTTTTTTTTTTGCTTTTTGGGTGATAGATATTAAAGACTAAGTCTTCCAAATCAACTTCATGCTTGGGGAAACTTTGAAGTGACCAGTATGCCCAGAGAACGGCTCTGAAAATGCCTGAGAAGATCTTAAATTTATACCTCAGATTGAGCCTTGGCACATGGTCAGCCTATAACAATTGAAAAAGTAACAAAAGCAATAAAAGTAACAACAACACAAACCCAACAAACTTAGGGGAAAGGGGAGAACTTGATTTCTATAGTTACCACACAGATTCAAACGTCTAATTTTTAAAAAATGACAAGGCATCAAAGAAACAGGAGAGTATGGCCTATTCAAAGGGAAAAATAATTTAACAGAAACTGTCCATGAAAAATTAATTGATGGGAGACATACTTGACAGACTTTAAATCAACTGTCTTAAATATGTTTAAATATACTCAAAGAATTAAAATAAGATTTAGAGAAAGATTTAGAGTAAGATTTAGAGAAAGTTATATATATACACAAAATAGAGATAAAAAACTAAAAAGAAAAATATTTTTGCAGTTGAAGAGTACAATATCTGAAATGAAAAAATTGCTAGAGGGGTTCAAAGGCAGGTTTGATCAGGCAGAATAAAGAATCAGTGAACTTGAAAATAGGAAAGTGGACATTATTGAGACTGAGAAACAGAAAGAAAAAGTTTGAAGAAAAATAAACAGTCTAGAGGACCTATGAAACATCGTAAAAAGAATCAACATATGCATGTGGGAATCCAAATACAAGGAAGAGGAGAAAGAAGTGGGGGAAGAAAAGAGGCAGAGAGAATAGTTGAAGAAATAATAATGGTTTTTACTCCCCAAATTTGATGAAAACATTGATATAAACATCCAGGAAGCTTAACAACGTCGTAAGAAAATCTTAAAAAGATCCACAACAAGGCACATTATAGACAACCTTTCAAAATCCAAATTTTGAAAGCAGCAAGAGAGAAGTGAGTCATCATATGCAAGAGATTCTTACATATATTATTAACATGTTTCTCATCAGAAACTTGAGAGGCAATGACCGATATAGTAAAAAAGCTAAAAGGATAAAACTGTCTACCAAGAATCCTATATCTGGCAAAATAATAAATTTGTGAAAATTTAAAACAACCAATGAATCAAAGAAGAAATCACAAAGGAAATTAGAAGATAACTAAAGTAAAAAAGAAAATACAAAATACCAACACTTAGAGAATACAGAGAAAGTGGTGCTAAGGGAAAAATTTATAGCTAAAAATGCTTACCTTAAAAAAAACAAAAAAGAATATCAAATCAACAAACTAAAGTTACAATTTAAAGAACTAGAAAAAGAACAAACTAAACCCAAAGCTAGCAGAGGGAAGGGAATAATAGACTAGAGCAGAGATCAATGAAACTGAGACTAAATAGAGAAAATCAATGAAATGGTCTACAAATTTAACGAAATCCCTATCAAAACCCCAATAATGTTTTTACAGGAATATAAAAATCCATCCTAAAATTCACGTGGAATCTTAAGAAATCCCAAATGGCCAGTCTGTAAAAAGAACAAAACTGGTGTATTTACACTTCTTGATTTCAAAATTTAAGTAACAGCTATAGTAATCTAAACAGTGTGGTATGGGCATAAATACAGATATGTAGACAATGGAACAGACTAGAGATCCCAAAAATAAATATGGTCAAATGATTTTTGACAAGAGTGCTACAACCAATCAATGGGGAAAGGACAGTGTTTTCAACAAATAGTGTCAGGATAACTGGTAACCACATACAAAAGAATGAATTTGAACCCTTACCTAATAGCATACACAAAAGCTAACTCAAAATCAATCAAAGGCTTAACAGTAAGATCATGTTTTTTACTTTCTATATTTTATGATTGTTTGACAACCTGGGACCTTGCTAATCCTAGAGAAACTGCCCCTCCCAGCTAGCTAATTCCTAGAGATGTAAATGGTTTGCCCATGAGCAAGGCTTTGATATGCAATCTAACCTATCCAGAGCTTATACGCTAAATCACTTCTTCCATTTGGCAACATTCTGTGCTGAGCTGTACACTTGAGCAGCTTTCTCACCAGAAAGTTCCTGATTTAGGGCTATTTGTGACCTTCTTGCTATTCTCTCAGTCTGGTTCTCCCACGTTCCTGCAATTTTGAGCCTTTAGTATTCTCCCAGTGGATTCCTTTTCTTCTTTACCTAGTCAGTCAGAGTAGGTTTTGATTGTCAGCAGTTTAGAAACCTAACTGATAAACTATTTTCCATTCAACAGTATGCCCCTGGTCATATTTCCATTATACTAAATATTACTCAAAATATTATTTTAGTGGCTGCAAAATATTTCGTCATATTTATTGCCATGATTTACTTGGTCATGCCCTGGTGTTTGAGTAAATTATAAATTTCTGTGAAAGTCAATGAATATTATTGTAGTCACAGTTTTATCTTCAATTCTGTCTATCTAGTCACCTGACCATCTCCTTAGGCTATCTTTGGAGTACCTGGTTAATGATATGAACATTTTAAAAGTTTTATGGCATGAAGTCAATTTTTTTTCAAAAACTTTATACCAGCTTGTCCCTTCACAGATAACAATGCTCATTTTCACATCACTCAACAAGATTAGGGATTATAAATTTAAACAATCTTGATAATCTGTAGCAGAAATCTCATAGATGTTTTAATGGGCATTTCTCTATCAGTGAAACTGAATATTTAAAAATATGTTTATTGTGTATATTTATTTCTTCTTTTGTACATTTCTTATTGATCATCTTTCCTTTGCAATGTTTGTTTTTATTGTTTCATGATTGCTTTTTACATAGCAGATATGTTAATCCCCTTGTGCGTAGCTCCAGAAAAAAACTTAATAAAATGGTTCTTTAAAACAAAGAGATTTAAGTTTTTGTGAGTTTTATTAAATTCTACCTCTCACTTTGTTATTCTTTCCATTGCTTTTATATTTAGAAAGTCTATTCACCCCAAATCAAATATTTATCTATAGTTTCTTTTATGATTTTCCTTTTTACATTTAATTCTTCAAATCTTCTGAAATTTATATTGGAGTATGGTGTGAAGGAAAGAGCTAATTTTATTTCTTTCCAAATAGCTAAGCAAATGTCCCGGCATCATTTATTGAGTAATCTGTTCTTTCCCCACAGATTTGCAATGCCACCTCAGTAAGCTGAGATGCGGAGATCACCATGGTAACAGGGCTGCAGTGAAAGCATTTGTTCTCACAAAGTGGAGGGCTGGTGCCCAGCAGGGTTCTGGCTGGCCTCGCTGCATGTCTTCCCTAATTAAGATGCACCTTTTGGTTTTGTCTTTTTAAAAAAATCTCTCCCTGCATAGCCATGGCGCAGAGACCAAGTTCTTCACGGCCAGTCTCTCGTGACCTGGATCTGCCAGGGTAGTTGCAGCATAGGGGCCAGTGGGCATGGAGGTGAGAAAGTGGATAGTGATTTGATCCCATTATATCCTGAGACCCTGGAAGCACGTCATCAAGGTGATAGAATAGCTGTGGCTGGGGCGGGATGTTCACATGAAGAACGCATCTCTAATGCACTATTTGCCTGGCAAGAGCCCAGCCTGGGACCCCTTTCCCTGCCGGGATAGCAGCTTCTGCCACCAACAAGCAGCTAAGCCTGCACCTCCCCACTCTCTGGGGCTTCCGACCTCGGATTCCTGGGGTCTTCCTTCTTCATCAGGAATTGTGTCCAGTATGGGAGATAAAACCTGGATCCACGTGCCTAGCAGGTGAAGGACTCCTGCCTTTGGGGAAGCCCCAGGACACCTTAGTGCTGTGGGGAAGACAATGAAGATGCTTGTAACCGCTTTGAACTTTCAGTGCCACCAGAGCTACCTGCTTCAGGGCAGAGCACTGTGGCAGGAAGATGCAGTTCTGAGCGGGCAGAAGCTACGAGGCCAGAAACAGAACAAGGTTGCAGTGAGAGGGAATATGGACAACCCCCCAGAGCTGTGGGACTCGGCAACCTCCTTCCTGACGCTGAGGACCCCAGGGCTAACTCAGATCTTGCACAGTTCCCAGAGTCTGCCCTTCCTCCCACCCCTATCCTTGGGGTCCCCTGAGAATCCAACGTAAAATGTCCCCTTAAGAGACACATAGTATGGAAGACAGACATAGGGGAAGGCCTTGCGAAGACAGAAGCAGAGGTTGGAGGGACTGGGCACCTGCCAAAGAGATGCCAGGAACCTTTAAAGCTGGGAAAGGCCAGGAACGGATCCTCCCCTGGTCTTCAGAGGGCGGACACCCATGGGTGCCTTGGTTCCAGGATGGTGAAAGGGTAAGTTTCTAGTAATTTGTTATGATAGCTTCAGGAAATTGCTACTCATCTAGCCCCTAGTGTGGGAGCCAGAACTCTTGACTCCAGTTATCAGTGGGGACCCCTTCACGGCATTTATCTACCCAAAACCCCAACTTCAACCCAGATCCCTCCTGTGAGAGTTCTGGAGCAGGTTCTGGGATCCCCTTTTTATAGATGCAGACACTGAGGCCCCCCCACTGTCACACACCCATTGACATAGGGAGGGGAGCTGGGATATGTCCCCTTGGGGCACACTGGCTCATTAGGTTTACCAGCCCCTGCCCGAGAGGTATTTCATTTGCCTTTTACAATGTACCAATTGCAAGTTAATTAACTGGCAATAGAAAGTTATGGGTGGCATTAGAATTTATTAATAACATTGGAAATAAATCTCCCTGAAATTCAAGTAATTGGAAATCTCATGAAATTCTCTTTTTTATAATCCATAAAACAGTCCGGGAGAAAGGTGTTCCAGAACCATTGGCATGGCTGGGATTGCAGGTGTGGGGGAGTTGGGGCAGGGAGGAGGCACCCATTCTGAACTGCCGCCTGCCTCCAAGGGTCCTGAGCCGCCCTGTGTGGTCAGAGCTGAGCCCTGAGGGCGCAGATGTGACCCTGCCCACAGAAAGGTCACAGCCTAGTGGGGGAACAGAGCTGTGGGCACCTTTTGGGTCCAGAAAGTTGAGGCTAGGGCTGGGGGACCCCCCAGCATCTGGGCCACTTCTGGCTGGGGCTCAGGACCAGAGTCAGCCAAATGGACAGGTGAGTAGCCCCTGCTGGTCTTTGGGACACACCAGGCACACGAGAGAAGAATGTGTCCCCAAGTGCCATTGCCACCCAGCCCAGAGTGGGCCCACCTCACCTGGTGCATTCTGGGGAAGGAAAGGCTCAGCGGTGGCCCCTGAGCTCCAGAGTGTGCACGCTGGGTGTCTGTCAAGGGTCTGCTGAACTTCCAGTCACACCTCAATTCCCTTCTGGTGCCAGGAAATAGGCCCCACTCTTGAGTTCCTCCCCAAGTCAGTATAGCCAGAAATCGAGGGTCCTGTTGGAATGCCCAAGAGGAACCCCAGCCTGGGCTGAGCAGGATTTCTGGGCCACTCCTGAGTTTTTGACCAGTCAAAAAGTCCTGCCGTTGGGAGCTCCCCTGCCCCGCCCCCACAGCAATGCATCAATTGCAAATCTCTGCCTGCAGCCAAGGTGTATATCCAGGCAGAGGCAAAGCACATCCCTACACCCCCACCCTAGCTCTGCCATTAGCTTCTTGTTGCCACTTTCAGGAGGGACATTACAAGGACTTTCGTGTTTGTGTAGCACGGGGCTCACTCCGCAGAACGGCCCTGCTCCTGGTCCTGGAGCAGCGTCCTGGCTTGTGGGAGGTCTTCCAGGGGAGGGGGCAAGGCTGGGGGGGAGTAACTGGGGGGCAGTGGAATCAGTCAGTATGTGGATTTTTCAGTATTTGACAACATGTTCAGCAGCCACTGTGGGAAACACTGAGTTCGGCCAGGCCAGAGCACCCCAACAGTGTAACTGCCGTCAGGGTACTTGCCAGAAGTCAGCATTGGACAGAGAGGATCCTAAACTAGTGCTTTGGCCTCTGGCCATCTGCGTGGGGCCAAGGAGCTGCATTTGGATTCAGGATCCAGGTCTTACACTCTACTCAGAAGACTCTTGGGGCACCCATCCACATAGTGGAGAGGCCTGCAGTCAGGTCTCCACCAGAGCCTGAGGGTTCCAGTCTTTGTTCCATCTTGGGGCTCACTTGGGCAGGGGGTGAGGGCAGAAGGTCCCAGGTGCTTCTAGAGAGCCATCATAGGCCAGGAGTGACAAGGACTTAGGGGACACAAGCTCCATGGCTGCTCAGTGCTCTAGAGGAGGGTCCTGAAGGGAAAGCTTCCTGTCAAGTCCTGGAGAAGGACTCAGCTCCCCCCCGCACACACGTGCACAGGCACACACCCCCAGCACACACACACATGTGGACCTGGGAGTACACACCCACTTGCACATGTACTCACACATGCAGGTGCACACTAATGCACACACATGTGCATGTGCTCAAGCACATACTCACGTGCACCCACTGGGACGCATACTTGCACATGCATGCACGTAAACCCACACTCAGATGCTTGTATGCACACAGTTACGCATGCACACACACCTTCAGCAAGGCTGGAACCTGTCTGTGTTTGAGAAGAAATGTGGGGTTTGATCTAGACCCTGGGGCACAGGGGAGAAGTGTGTGTGGGAGAGAGGCTGGGTCGTGCCCCGAGGGTGGAGGGATGGAGAACAGAGCAGACAGCAGAAGGTCGGGCTGGGCCAGGTGGGGTGAGGTGAGGTGAGGTAGGGGGTGAGCCTGTGCTAGTTCTCCCTCATTAACCTCCTGGGTGGCCCATGCAGGTGGGCACAGGGCACAGGTGGCCGAGCTGTTGCGGGGTCTCTCCCTGGGAGCTGGGCTGACCCTCCTGAGCCTCTTCCCCAGGGGCTGGGGAGAGAGGGGCAGTGTGGGACAGAGGAAGGTGTCTGGAAGTGCAGTGATGACATCCTAGAGGGGGCTCCAGGGTGAATTTGCCTTCCGTGCTGAGTCACGACCGGGGCCGCAGGCCGAGCTGCCAAGTGCAGGTCTGCATGTCCACGCAGGAGCCCCAAGATACCGTGCAGGAGACAAGCAAGAGCTCCAGCGACCCAACGCGTCCCCTGGGGCTGCTGGGGTCAGAAGAGGTGAGGCATCTAAGGATTTTGCCCAAAACCAAGGGCTGCGCACCCTCTGTGCCGGAGCTCGCCCAGGCTCCGTTCCGACCTGCCCTCTGCCAGGTCCAGGCGCTGAGCGCTGCCACCGGCTGGGAAGAGCCGCAATGTCAGCAGTGAGAGGAGGTCTGCTGACAACTGGGCTGTGCCGGCCACCAAGGGTACAGGGCCCAGATAACAGTGCCAGGCTGCTGAGCCCCAGCTTGGAGCTGGCAAGGGGCGGGTGAACCACCACAGATTCGTGAGCAAAGGGGGCGCACTGGCAGCTTGCATTTCAGAACGTGTTTATCAGCCAGGTGGAGGGGCGCGGCCGAGCCGAGTGTGAGGACCTGCCCCTGCCACCCTGTCAGTGGGTCAGTTGGGTCAGTTTCTTCCTTGCCAGCATTCGGGCCCTCCAAGATCTGGCGTCTGGCTGCAGCTTCTGCCTCCTATGAGAATTCCTTCTCCCCACCCAAATCTGCTCTGCTCATCATCTGCCTTTGGCCTCTGCTCACACTTGCCCCTCCTGGCTGTGCCATCCCTCTGTCCTTGGCTTGTGTGAACCCCAACACTGTAACTGCCGTATCAGGGCACTTGCCAGAAGTCAGCACTCTTCCTTCCAGAAGCACTGGCTGGGAGGTGGCACAGGGCAGCAGCCAGAGCGTGGCTCAAGGCGTTCCACAGGCCTGGGCAAAGCCAGCTCCACCACCAGCCGGCTGTGACCAGGGAGAGGCGCTCAACCGCTCTGGGCCTTATTTGACTCTCATAAAATGAAGATGGCAGCTGTGAAGGTGAACAGAGGTGACGCATATTGTGTGTTTAGCCTCATCCTGAAGAAGAAACAGCTCTTCCCTGAGAAGCCCACAGCTCGGACCTCTGCTGGGGCGCACAACTCCTGCTAACCTGGTCTGGCCTGTCCACCCTGCTGGTGGGGAGCTCCCATTAAAATTGGTACCCTCCTGCATGCCCTTCCACTTTCCAGGGCTCTGAGGTGGGCCTGGGAGCACCAACATCCAGTCCTGCTCGCACCCTGGGGGCTCACCCCTCCATCCAGGCCTGCCCCGGACAGCTGAAGGACCCAGGGTCAGGGCACAAAGCATGTCTCCGTGATCAAATGCTGCACATGGCGCTAACCCACTTAAATAAAACACACTACGTTCCCACTTGGACAAACCTCCTTTATAAGGACCTGGACGGTTAGGTTGACCTCAGAATTCTGCACTGGGATGTGATGACCTGGGGAGAACCAGCCTCTGGTCCTCTGACCACCCCCCCGCCCCCCAACTTGACCTTGTCCTGCACCAAGGGTTTGGTGGCGCACCTGCGGGCCTGTGCTCAGCTCACACCATCCCAGTGCAGCTGCCTGCTGAGCTAAGGACGCAGATGTCAGTGGAACATGCCCTTAAGATATTCAGGAGAGGCCCACACAGACCTTGGGGCGGCGGCCACTGGGCCACTGGTGTTCTGGGAAGGCAGGACATCTTAGGGTCCAACTCTGCCAGTGTGTCTGGGAGAATAAAATGCCTGGTGACTGCTTCACTAGGGGTAGAAACGTAGTCAGATGGCATGGGGTCCTGTGGTAGCCCCAGGGGATGCACTGCTCCCTGGATGAGGCTTCACCCAAGATACGGGGTTGCTGGGGGGAGGGGCGCAGTTCCCGTGAGTTGAGGTGGCCAGAGAAAAAGGTGCTCAGTTGTCCAGAGGAAGCCCCCTCATGCCTCTGCCCAGCTGTGCTGGCCATACCCTCCCTCCGGCACCTCCACGGCCCTGCTCAGTTCCCCTGCAGATCAGCTACCCCTCCTCAGGGCTGGGTGGGCTGTGGCCACCGTCTCCCATGCACGTCACACTGGCCGGATTCGCTTGCATATGGCCCAAGCCTGTGCGGGGGCAGGGAGGGCGGAGGTCAGCCAGATCCAGCCCTGCCCACAAGGACCCCAGGAGTGTCAGCGTGGGACAGAGATATGCTAGGGATATAATGTGGGAGCCAGAAGGGCGTGCCCAGCCCGAAGCTTTTAACCAGGAACATGAGGTCTGGCCTGGGCCCTGGAAACAGAGCAGAACGCCCTGGTGCCCCACCTGCAGGGGGCGGGGTGGGCGAAGCCCCAGCAAGGCCCTGAGTCCTGGCTGGAGATGGCTTGGCGGGGAGTCCTCGCACAGCCTCCACCTCGGCTGCGGGCTCAGGGGAAGGACCAGCCGTCAGGCTCCAAATTAGCCCCTAGGTCTGGGGCAGAAGTGTCGGGGTAGAGCTGCAGCCTCCCCACTTCACTCTCCTTGAAGAGCTGGGCTTGCAGCATTGCTGCGGGGGCAGCCTCTGAGGGGGTGTCCCTCACTCTCCCAGCCCCCTCCACGAGCCGCCGTGCCTCGGACGCCTTGCAGTTGCCTTGGCCCCAGGGTCCCCAGACGCCCCCTCCTGGGGCTGGGCCCGCCGAAGCTGACTGGGCAGTGCCCCACCCCCCACCCCCACCCCCCCCAGCACACAACGCCAGAGCCACGGCTGGGAGAGCACCTTTATTGTCAGGGCATTCCAGACTCCCCTGCCTCGGCCCACCCATGGGGCAGAGCACTGTGCCGCAACCCTGCCAGCCCCGCTCACCAGGGGCCATCAGAGCCTGGGCAGGGAGAGGTTACCAGGGCTGGGCCCAGCCAAAGCCTCCCAGGAGCACCAAGGTCTGGGGCTGGGCTCTGGGAGATGCCCCAGGGTGGCGCCAGCACCTATAAATCTGAGTTTGCTGAGTCCTGGGTCCTGACCCCGAAAGGAAGGAGCACCAGGGTCAGTTCAGGTGACAAGGACTCTTGACCTGAGTGGCCGTGAGGGCTACGGTGAGTGGCTCTAGGGCATGGGGAGCCGGGCATCTGCGCTGGAGCCTGTCTGGAGCCCCTGCCCCAAGTGGGGCGCATCTCCCCCCAGCAGGGCCTGGGGCTTGGCGGTTCTTTCCCTGGTTGTCAGGGGGACCTCAGACTTGAACGAACACAGAGATGGTCCCACAGATTCCTGGAGGTCCTCGGAGAGGGCGGGGCTGCCAGGATGGCCTCTCAGGGCTCTCGCTCTCTCCTCACAGCTCAGGAGGCAGAAGGGCCTGGGTCGGGTCGGGGGTTCAGAGAGATTGGGAGGCAGCAATGGGAATGCCCATTTGATTTGAGGGCCCCTGTGTCCCAATCCTCCTCTCTCACAGTCTCCATGGCCACGTGACTCCCATGGGCATATTTGGGGGCTCCCTGGCCTCCGAGAGCAGCTATAGGCCAGGTGCCCCTGCCCACGGGGCAGACCCAAGCTGGGGAGGGGTCTGAGAAAGGGGGGCCAGGGCCCTGCGCTCTTGTCCGGCAGGTCAGTCCGGCCTCCCCACAGCCCTGCCTGCCCTGCCTGGGTGTGAGGAGGGAAAGTGGCAGCATGGAGAGTTCGGCTACTGAGAGGCCTGCCTAGGCCTCCGTGGGCCAGGGGCCTTGGTAGGCAATCGGTTGCCCTCCCAGCTTCCATCCCCCTCCCTCTGCGCCGTAAAGTGGGGGTGACAAGCCTAGCTCCTAAGGGTTACGTGAGAGTGTAGGGAAAGCTCCGGGGAGAGGCCCAGAGGAGTACTGTGATAATGCCCCCCCCCAGCCCATCAGCCCCTGTCCCAGCAGGGAGTGGGGGTGGGGGAGGGCAAGAACAGGGAAGGGCTCCACCAAGGTCCTGGGCCCCTCTGCCCCTGCCCCGTCCCAAGCCCCCAAGCCCCTGGAGCCAGTATCCCTCGCCTTGGCCGTGCCTGGAGCCCAGCCCCAGGGGGCCTTCAGGAGCCGAGCAGACAGGCCGGCTGGTCTCAGGCGGGCAGCTTGCTCCGCAGGCTGGCTCTTACTGCCCGGTGCCCGCCCGCCCAGCGCTCTTCCGCCCAGGGTCAGGGGCTAGCAGGGCAGCAAGGGAGGCGTCGGGAGGGGGACCCCCACGCTTCATCTTGAGGTTGGCTCTCAGGGCAGCATCCTGGCCGGAGCCCCCCTCTGGGGAGGCCAGGGGATCTGGAAGGAGAGCAGGAGGCAGCTTGACACAGAACCCCGGGAACACTCACAGGCACCTTCGCTCTGCTCGCTGTGAGGGGAGAGCTGTGCCCAGAGAGGACAGAAGCAGAAGAGTAGGGTGCATTCCTCCCCTCAAGCTCGCAGTTATTCACCCACCCCTTCCCCACCCCATCCCTCTCACACCCCCATCCCTTCATCCACTTATTCATCCCTTTATTTCTTAAATAAATGCCAGCTGGGGCTGGCTCCAGACCACCCCACCAAGGGCCTCACAGTGTGCCAGGGAGAGGCAGAGCGGACAGCAGACTCTGCAGAGCACCCAGGCCTAGGAGGAGGGTTCTTTCCCAGGGCAAGAGACCTTGGAGCAGGCCTGGGGTGGGCGTCAGCAGCCAGCGAGAGGGACAGGCTTTAGCAAAGGCCGGCAGTGGGCGCAAGCCTGTGGTGGCGGCGGCTCCGTGTCACTGGGCGCCGGGCATGCAGGGGAGGAGGTTGGCATGGTCAGCAGGGAGCCATAGAAGGTCCCTGAGCAGGGGCAGGACAGGGTGGCATCCGAACGGCCAGGTCATTGAAACAGGGACCCCGAGAACAGCGGGAGCTGCTGTGAGGGCAGCGGGGAGCAGGAAGGTAAGTGAGGGCAGCTCCCTTCCGCGGCCAGCGGGCTGCGCACCCCAAGCCCAGGCGGCTCACCGTGGATCCCAATCATGTGCTCCAGGATGAGGACCCGCTCTGCCAGGATCTTCAGGGCCTCCCGCAGCTGCTGCACCCCCTCACCCTGGGGGGAGGAAGCAGCCAGGGTCGGGCCGTCCCGCTTCAGCGCATGTGTCCCCACAGCCCCCCCGCTGCTCTCTCCCTCCTGTCACCATTGTCAACACAGCGGCCACCAGCGTGTGGCCACCCACCGCGTGCCAGGGCTGAGGCTGACTTGTTCACAACCAGGGATCTGAGGCTCAGCGAGAGTGGCCAGCCTGGCCTCCCCTGCACGCCCTTCTTTCCAGAAAACACCCTGCTGGGGTGAGCACCGATGGGCGGGGTGCTCGCCGGCTTCCCCCCCGCCCCGCCCCCAAGAGCTCTCAGGCATGGCCACCTGGAGAAGGGAGAGCCGGCAGGGGCCAAGATGGCAAGTCTGTGTGTCTGGCACCCGGCAAAGGGCCTTGTGGCTGAGACACGCGTGTGAACTGCCGTATTGAGAAGACATGTGTCAAGGCCACTCTGAGAAGAGACTTGACGGTACAGGGACAAGCGCGGCCCCAGGAGTCAGTAGCAAACCACCGCCCTTCGCAGGTGTAAGTGGCAGCTTCTAGGACATTCGGATTCATTCAGCTTGAAACAAAAGGCAACCAACAATCATCCTGCTGGGTCCCAGAGGCCTTCCTGCCATGGATCCAGGGGCCAGAGGAGCCTCGCTGTGGGCAGTTTGCGAAGGGGAGTTCCCAGCGGCTCCAGGCTCCCTCCGTCAGGGGCCCAGCAAACCCCACTTTCCTGGGCCACACACAGGTTCTTCCCTTAGGGAACGGAGAGGAAGCCGCGGGTGCCCTCACTCTCCCACGGCTAGTGACCTGTGACTGCACACACCCGGTACCAGTCCCGCTGCTCCCGCACCACCGTGGCTGCTCTGTGCAGCCTGTGCCCAGCCCTCCTTGCAATCCTGCAAGGACCTACTGAAGGTCTCTGGTCTCGGCCTTGCCCGTCCTGCCCACATGCCTCCCCCAGATCTGGCCTCCAAGGTCACCC